>JAUMHN010092912.1:14298-25391 GCA_032360265.1 Heliamphora ciliata
GGTTTCCCCCCCCCCCCCCCCCCTTTTAAATTTATTTTTGTATTTCATAATTCTTGAATTTAAAATTTTGGGGCCTTTCTTTTATTTTTAAGTTAGGCTTGACCCATGGACTATTTTTAAAATTTTTGTGGGCCTAAATTAAATAATTTGGGCCTTACTTAAGTTAGGTCATTCTTTCTACTTGGACCTCATTATTAGTCTTGGGCCTTGTGTGTGTTTGGGCTTTAGTAAAGAAATGGGCCTTGGCTAAGTTTTGGACCAAACTTTATATTTCTTTCATTATTGGGCTTAAAGACTTGGGCTCCCAACTTCATAACTTTAAACTTACACTAAGTTTAGCCCATCCCAATTCTTGGGTTCAAGAAAACTCTAAGTTTAGTTTAGATCTTCTCCAAGGAGTCAGGCTTAGAGTTCCATTCCATAGCTATCGTACTAACTATCTTCGGTTCACATTTTTATTTATATTAGTTTTGGGACTGTGGGTTATTACATAGTAGTTTTAGTTTAAGATGGTACCACTGCTCGTCATAAAGCTCGACTTGTTTTTAAGTGATATCATCATGAAGCAGGCCTTGACTATGACCAAACCTTCAGTTCAATGGTAAAACCAACCAATGTCCGTCATGTTCTTTCCTTGGTAGCTCAGTTTCATTGGTTTCTGCAACAAATGGATGTTAGCAATGCTTTTCTTCATGGTTTTCTCAGGAAGATGTTTACATGAGTCAACAACCTTAAGGATATATAGATCCCTCTTACCCAACTTATGTTTGTAAATTAAACAAATCACTCTATGGTCTAAAATAAACAGCACCAAGGGCCTAGTTTGATTGATTTACCTCTTATCTGTGTTCTATTGGCTTTGCTTCCCTAACTGATTCATCCTTATTACCTATAAACAAGGTCCCATCTTGGTTGTTTTACTCCTATATGTTGATGATATTATTATAACTAAAAATGATTCAAATTACATCATCAATGTTATTTCTCAACTTAGATCGGAATTTGAGCTCAATTACCTGGGTCAACTTAAATATTTTCTTGGCTTAGAAATCCAGTATCAGGCTTCCTCTTTATTTATTCATCAGACTAAGTACATTGTGGATTTATTAACCAAGTTCAACATATTTGATTACAAATCATGCAAAACTTCATGTGCCTTTCCTTTTCATCTCAGCAAGACAAAAGGCTCTCCTCTCTCTAATCTATTACCTTATCGAAGCCTTATGGGAGCTCTCCAATACATGACATTCATGCAACCGGATATAGCTCTTTCTGTGAGACCCGGTTCTATTTTATTTTCGTAATGTTTATTTGATGTTTTGGTTAGTGCTTTAATCGTTAATTGAATATCATGTTTCTTTATGTGTTATGCATGCATAGGCTTGGTCATGCATTTTTTGTTCGAGTTTTCACCCAGCGATGACCGCTCGAACGGAGCTCTATTCGCTTGAGCAGGCTGGTGGCCGAGAGTTGAGTCGGTAGGGGACCGCTTGAGCGGAGCTCTGTTCGCTCGAGCAAACAGCCTGACTTGAGATATTTATAAGACATCCCATGCCTTGGGCTTTATCCCAAAGCTTTATATGTAAGCTTTCTCTCCTCTCTCTAGAAAGATCACTCAAACACTCTACCTTCTCTCTATCTTTCGGCTTAATTCGGGTTCGGATCATGGAGTTTGGATAGTCGATCCTCGACATCCTTGTTGTGGGCTTCGCGTTCATTCGAAGGGAATCGTGTTTTGGCGACTTTGGTTTCTCGCCAGTGTTTAAAGTTTTGATTTTTAACTCACCAAGGCTAGATCCTAGACTGTCTTGTCTTAAAGGGTGCTACGTGAAGTTTTATGTGTTTCCATCGTTTAAAAATGCATTAAATCTTGAACTTTGTGTTTAAGCCGTGTTTGGGCGGCCAAAAAACATGTTATATATTTTTATGGTTTATTATAAGGTTGGAGGACGTATGTGTCGTGTTGTTTTCGAAAAAATGAGTTTTAAAAATTAGAAAGATTTATGCAAATGTTTGCGAAAACCTAATTTTGGAGGTTTGGAGAGCTAACCCGTGAGGTTGAGCCTCGTTTAAACGTTCGTTGGTCTCCATAGTTAGGTGGATGACGTTAATATGTGAATGTGATGTTTTTACATAGCTGTGTGCATGAAAACTTTGGTTCATTCATACATTAGTTGGAGAAGATATTAGTCCCTCGGTGAAAGCCCGTAAAGAAATGCATTAGTTGGGTTGGATATTGGTCCCTCAATGAAAGCCTGTAAAGAAATACATAATGAGGGGGCAAATTTTGGTCCTACGGTGAAAGCTCGTGAAGATACATGAATTACATGTGAATCATAGCGGGTTACCTAAAACTGTACTTGAGGCTCGCACGAGTCAGAATATTCATATATTTTGTATTAGCATGTTTAGCATTAATTTATGCTAGTATGCTTTCTATTGAGTCTCGGCTCACGGTGTGGGATTTGAAAGTCTTTTTCAGGTACACATGATCACTTGGGATGATCTTGAGGAGCCGAAAGCGGCGAAAGATGTTCTTAGTTTTCCTTTTGTTTTATTTTGTAATATGTTTTGAAATGTAGTATTTTGGAACAGAAAACTTATGTTGTAAGCCTTGAGACGATTATAACAATGCATGTTTCATGTGATGATTTTGAAAGAGAAACCATGGGTTGGTTGTTGTTTTTTTTGTTTTGGTTAGGGTTAAACGCTTTCCATGATTCATTTTTGAGTCGAGGGAATGACTTCTATATCAAATAAACGTTTTGTTCTAAATTCCTTAGTTATTTACACCCTTGTTCAAAGATAAGGTTTTTAGGTGTGTTTTTTAAACTCAGAAAAAAAATTTAATTTTTAGCTTGAAAATCTTTTGGGTGTCTCACTGGTCGAGCGGTTGAGGGTCCGTTCGAGTGGACAGCCGCCGTATAGAAAAGTTTGATTTTGTCTCAAAATGAGATTTTTGGATGAAAAATCTTTTGGGTAACCTTTTTGGTTAAAAATGGCATGTTTTAGGAATTTTATCACACATAAAATCTCGTTTCCCTTTTGGTTTTCGTGGAGTTTTATTGTTTGGAATTTAGGGCATTACAACTTGGTATCAGTGCTCTGGGTTCGAATACCTAAAAGTCGTAAAAGAGATTGCATCACCTTATGAGGATGTTTGCGTGTGCTTAATATGCATGTACTTAAATATTTGATGCCATGAGTGCGATGACTTGTTGAGCATGAGGATGCTGCGTATACTTCAGTATGGAGGTTGAACCTTATGATTGATTAGTCTTTTCTTTGGGCATTTAGAATAACAAACTTGGAAGCCAAGTTAAAAATGCATTTGGCCAACGTGTTTTCTGGCAAGAAATCTAAGTAGGTTACCCAAATTGACGCATCACTCTTAACATTCTCCTCGGTATGTGAGATGTGTTTACATGATCTTAAATGACTAGGTGTTAGCATGGTTATGTAGTTGATGTTTCTAATAACATGATGAGTTGAATCTTATGTTGTTATGTTCTATATTTCTTTCATATAGAAGATATATCCGCGCAGAGAGGATAAGGTTGTGGTCGAGACCGTAGCCGTGGTTTGGGCCGAGGGGATGTACCAATCCCTGATGCAAATGCTCCCCACGGACCTGTAAATGGGGTAGACTTACTGCGTGAGATGGTAAGCTCTGTCCGTCATCTAACCAAAGCTGCTAGGGGGAAAGAGAGAGTACCTGAGCCTGTTGAAATGCGAGAGTTTCGATGTCTTAAACCTCCTACCTTTGTTGGGGATCTCGATCCCACAGTAGCCACAGAATGGTTAGAACTTGTGACCAGAATTCTAAATAAATTACAGATAGTCGATGATGACCTGAGAGTTGCATTTGCCGCATTCCAGCTGAGAGGTGACGCCCATGAGTGGTGGAAACTTGCTAGAACTACCGTGGAAGATATGTGGGTAGCTTTTATGAGGGTATTTCTGAAAACATAGTTTTTCGAGTCCTCAAGGGATGTTTATTGAAAGGAATTCTATTCTCTCACTCAAGGGACGAATAGTATCGTGCAGTACGAGGCCAGGTTTACCAGTTTATCCTTCTTTACACAGGAATTTGTTGCTACTAACGAGCTATGTTCGAGGAGGTTTGAGAGGAGTTTGAGGCCTGCAATTAGGGAGTAGGTGGCAGGATCAAGGCTGCGTGTTTTTACAAAATTGGTGGAGTCGGCAGCTGTTATCGAGAACACTTTGAATGAGACTCATAGACTCAAGGAGGTCAGGACATCGTAGGGTGAAGCAGAGACACAGTCAAGTGGGCGCTCCAACAAGAGGCAGAGGTCCTTTGGCCTTGGTTCTCATCCATTTAGATCACGGCAGCAGATTTCTACACCAGCACTATCAGTGGCATCATCTGGGAGACTAGAGCAAAGGGAGCACATCTATTATCGGTACAGGCAACCAGGGGATCATGTGACGAATTACCCACAACTAAGGCAGTCCTAGAGTTTAGCACTGATTTAGTCGCAGGAGAGTGAGCCACAAATTGTTTTGGCTATGGCTAATTGGGGTATTTTTGTAGGAAATGTACTAAGGGAGGAGGTACACCGAGCACGGCAGGCACACCAGTTGTTCCGCGCATGCAGGGTCTACAGAATTACCAATAGCAACAGCCAACATTCGATAGTCCAAGGCTGTGGTGGATAGACTAGGGCACCACAAGGCAGAGTGTACTGTTTGAGGCAAAACTGCCAAGATCATTATTTATTCAAATAATTTTTGGTAAAACATTAACTAGACAAGCAAACGCCGAAATGGAATCCAGATATAACTTTTGACGTCGAACGATCAAAAATGAAACCCGTGCACCCAAAGTTAATTTAGAAGAATACCTTATTTTCGGTCAAATCTTTAATTATGTTTTTGATTCCGAGTTAAGACTTCCATCTGACCTTCTACTGTATTCCCTTATACAATTCTTGAATGTAGTGTAGACTACAATCTATCAAGAACTTGTACCGGCAGAACCTGGATAATTTTAGTCTTGAAGACAACTTATTAAACTGGTTCAGCTAACCCGCATATTTACAGGGTTACAGCAGGGATCTATGGAGTAATTATGAGTAAGACTTTCAGTGGAACACAGACACCCATCAGCGATTTTTGCAATTAAGCAAACCTGATACTAGTATCTGTAATTATGAAAACCTTACAGTGGTTTCTATAATTTTCATAAAACACTGAATTACAGTTCACACCACTAAAGAACTATAATTCCACTTTGACCCATAATCTCAAGACCTTCTTGCATTGAGCTCCTGTTATTAAATGCTTAACATTTCTCTCCACGTTAAGATTCTCGATACCCGCTAATTAGATTTAATTATTGACAATTTAATTTAATCAGCATTTTTAAATTTTTTAATTCCTTCTACTTAACTTATTTAACTGCCAGATAATCTAATCCACCTGTAGGGTTTGGCCTGAACAAAACTTGTAAGCTTCCTTAAGGGGGTACCATCAATCCCGATCATTCAAGACGTGAATTCCGTCAATAATTAATATTCACCATAAAAATAATACCGTTATCCAACTCACCGGGAATATAGACCCATATAAGAACGCACCCTCTTATGAATCAAGACAACGAATATTAAATATACGCAAATCAATAATTATTTCAAGATTAAGAGTATAAGCAGTATTCATAATAATCTAGAAGTGTGAATTAATTTATACAGTCAGTATAAAATTAATTACCCAATGTGTACCATTCAATACACACAAAATGGACTAACACATGAGTCGAATCAATAGACGACGCTATTATCTGTTCTTTTTAACCAAGACAGGCCTACTAAAACTATGTGTTATAGTCGTACCGATGGTATGTCTATTTTTATCTAAACTGTGAACATAAAACTTATATTCTGCAAAAATCAAAATTTTGGTCTTCTGTGTATAAGTTGTACTCTACACACTAGATTAAATACTGTATAGAATATTGAACATCCATGCATAATATTAAGAAAATAATATACATACATTGCTTATTAAGATTCTCACAAAAATAAAAAATTAATTTTGCTAAAATAAAAATAAATACTAAAAGTATAGTTTTTAGTATACCAACTATAATAATCTCCTATGTATGCTCAAAATCATCTTGTCATACATCTGACTCCCATGCCCTCTACATGACTATCAGAAGTCTTAGCCGGTAAGCTCTTTGTAAAAGGATCTGTAACATTGTCTCCTGATGTAATCTTGGTCACAGCAGCATCACCTCTCTGTATAATTTCTCGTATCAGGTGATATTTACGCTCAATGTGCTTTCCATTCTTGTGAACCCTTGACTCATTCAAGTTTGCAACCGCTCCGCAATTGTGACAATAAAGTGTAATAGCTGACTAAACAGAAAAGACCACCTCTAGATCCAACAGGAAGTTCCTGAGCCAAACGGCCTCCTTGGCTGCTTCAGAAGCTGCCACGTACTCGGCCTCCAGGATGGAATCAGCAATGCAGAACTGCATTATACTCCTTCAACTTATAGTTCCACCTCATAAGGTAAACACATATCCTGAGATAGACTTACGAGAATCCTCGTCAGATTGGAAATCTGAGTCTGTGTATCCCAAAGGTACTACGCTATCTACTTGGTAAACTAACATATAATTCTTAGTCCTTTTTAGGTACTTAATTATATTTGTTACCGCAGTCCAATGGGTCTAGTGCAAAGAATAGCATACATGAAGCTTCCTACTGTCGAAGCATAAGGAACCGTCTTCATCTTCTCTATCTCATCAGGTGTCTTAGGATACTGATCCTTTGATAGAGTGATTCTATGCCAGAAAGAGAGAAACTCTTTCTTGGAATCCTGCATGTTAAACCGAGTAAGGGTATTATCGATATACTTTGCTTGTGATAAGCCCAACATCCATTGTTTTCGATCTCGCATTAACTTGATCCCAAGGATGTGACTGGCTTCTCCCAAGTCTTTCATATCGATCTGCCCAGATAACCATACTTTAACAGTAGATAATGGCCCCACATCGTTTTTTATGAGCAAGATATCGTCTACATAAAATATTAGGAAAATCACCACTCTTCCGTCATGCTTCTTATACACACAGGACTCATCTAAACTCTGATCAAAATCATAAGACTTTATACTTTGATCAAATCAAGTCTTTCAAGACCTCGATGCCTGCTTCTTAAGCTTGCATAACATGTGCTCTTAGCCCTTTGCAATGAATCTGTCTAGTTGTATCATATAGATACACTCGTCAAGACTTCCGTTAAGGAAAGCAATCTTGACATCCATTTGTTAAATTTCGTAATTGAAATATGCAGCAATGGATAAGAGAATTCAGATAGATTTAAGCATGGCCACCAGTAAAAAGAATTCCTCATAATCAATTCCTTCTTTCTGCGTGAACCCTTTAGCAACAAGCTTAGCTTTGGAGGTTTCAACCTTCCCGTCTGCTCCTCTCTTCCTGTTGTAGATTTACTTGCTTCTAATGGGTTTAATCCCTTCGGTTGGTTCTATAAGTTTCCAAACCTAATTATAAGACACAGATTCTATCTCCGAATTCATAGCCCTTTGCTAAAGATCAGCATCTTTGTCTTGTAGTGCTTCATTATAGTTACAGAGCTACATATCCAGTTCTACCAAGATCTTGTCAAAAGACTCTTCCAAGAACATATACCGATCAACATGATGAACAATCCTCCCATTACGACGAAACACTACCTGTGTCTATGTACTAGCAATAACACATTGTGCAGAATTTGAACCCTGTGCATCGGCACCCTGTTCATGATTTACACATGTCCTGATAATCCTCCCATTACGACGAGGTAATAGAATATCAGTGACTTATGGTTCTTCTTCCGTTTTACTGGTATTTTCTCTCAGTTCTTCTATAATAATATTACTTATGGGTCTATAGTCCATAATATAATTCTCTTCTAAGAATCGGACAATGGTGCTAACAATGAAGTTTTGGTCCTTAGAATTATAAAATAGACCACCCTTCATTCCCTTGGGATACCCCACAAAGAAATAGACTTTTGTCCTCAGTTTCAACTTACATGCGTTCCCTTTCAGCACATGTGCTGGACATCCCCAAATTCGAATGTATTTCAGACTAGCCTTACTCCCAGTCTATAATTCTGTAGGAGTAGAAGGTACTGACTTAGAAGGTACCAAGTTCAGAATGTAAGACGTTGTCTCTAAAGCGAGTCCCCAAAATAAATTGGGTAATCCTGAATAACTCATCATGGACTTTACCATCTCCATAAGAGTCTTATTCCTTCTTTCTGCTACACCAATTTGCTACGGAGTGTCAGATGCAGTCAACTAGGATATAATCCACTCTGATGACAAGTAGTCCCTAAACTCTCCAAAGAGGTATTTTTCACCACAGTCGGATCGTAGTGATTTGATACTTTTATCCAGACGCTTCTCCACCTCTGCTTTGAATTCTTTGAATTTTTCAAAGCATTCAGACTTGCGATGCATCAGGTAAATGTATCCATACCTTGAGTAGTCATCAATGAAACTGACGAATTACTCAAAGCCACCTCTATCCCGGATTATCATAGGACCACACACATCAGAATGAACCACCTCCAACAGTTCTTTAGCTCTATAGCCTTTGGTCAAAAAGGGCACCTTGGTCATCTTACCCTCTAAACAAGATTCACAGACTAAAAGTGCCTCCACTTCTAATGAACTCAAAGATCCATCTGCTACCAGTCTGTTTATCCTTTTTAGATTAATATGACCCAAATATAAATGCCAAAAATAAATATTTAGTTCATTAAAGACGAAAACTTTTTCTTATATAATAAATTTGATGTGTTATTCATTTCAGTTAATTGTAGTGTAGGATAGATAGAAGATACAACATACAGATCATCCACCAATTTACTAGAACAAATAAATTATTTATTTTTCTTCACAACGACAGCGTCAACAAAATGAACAGAATATTTATCCTTTATTAAGCTCGAGGCTAAAATTAAATTTTTTCTGATCGAAGGTAAATAAGATAATTTTGTAGAAAAAGTATCCTATTTCTACTAAAACTAAGAGTGATATCTCCTGCTATAACTGTTGCCACATTTGTATTATTGCCCATATACGGTATATTTTTCCATCACTAAGCTACCTAATTTTCTGAAACTCCTGCAAAGAATTGCAAACATAATTGGTGACTCCCGTATCTACACACTAAGTACCGGTAGATAACATTGCTAAACATACTTTAACCACCAGTGAATAGAAATTACCTTGTTTGTTATGCTTACTGAGAAAAATTGGACACTGCTTTTTCTAATACTCAAATTGGTTACAGTGATAACACTTACCTCTCGGCTTCTTCACACAAGCTTTTGGTCCCTTACCTACTTTTAGAGCTGCATTTTCCTCTGTTTGAACTTTTTTCTTCTTCTTTCTTTTCAGCTTAGATGAAAAACCTTTCTCAACCACATACACAGAACCTGGCATCCTATGAACACCCTCAGCTGCTTAAAGTTCCTTAAAAATTTATGCCAATGAAAAGCTAAGCTTGTTTTTGGTGTAGTTTAGGCAAAACTGCTTAAAACTTTTAGGCAATGACTGGAGTATCATATCGACCTAAGTTTTTTCGTCAATTTCAACTCCAAGGATCTCCAATTCATTCAGCAGACTAATCATCTTTAGAACATGATCCCTAACTGAGATGCCTTCAGCTATTTTTACATTCATTAGAGATTTCATAGCAACCTGCCTAGCAGCACGATTTTAATCCCCAAATATTTCTTTGAGGTTCATAATCATGTCATAAGTACTAGGCATAAACTGATGCTGATGCTGCAAAACATTTGACATTAAAGCCAAAATGTAACAACGAGTCATCTGATCATCTTTTTGCCACTTCTGATGGGCCTGGGTTTCTTGCTCGATCGCCTCCACATCAGGTACTGGTGGACATATCTCAGTTAATACAAACTTGTAATCCTCGATAGTTAAGATAATGTCCAAGTTTCGTTTTCAGTTAACATAGTTTGGTCCCATAAGTTTGTTTTCTTTGAGTATTAAAGCGAGTGTGTTGAAAACTATTTTAATCTTGAGATTTCCATAATTAAAAAATACCATTAATTATGATGAGCAAGACTTTGAATTTATTTTAATTTGATTTCCTGTACTATTTTAAAAGAATTCGCCAGCAACCTAGTACCCTGTGAATAGCATGCCTTGATTGGAAGACGTCTACTATCTATCGTTTGTTCAGACAGGTCAATCCCTATTAATTTTACTATCTAAACAACTAACCATGTCAAGTAAAATTAAATAGCTGACATAGTTTCAGTCCAGTATATACTAACAGTGACTCAGATGGAGAGAATACTATTATATATAGCTAAGTATTAACCATCACCTAATCCCAAATCAATCGCTTCGCAATGAACTCTTCAGATGGAGAAGTGATCCATACTAACAATTATCCAAAATTATCCCTAAAAGAGATTTGAACTGACGATACCGCAATTAATATGTCCGGTGAAAATGAAGGCCTTACTGTCAATACGCAGGATTTAATTGCATCGCCTACAAACTGGTAATGGAGACCACAGAATTTATCTGTGAATAAATTTTCTCTCCCACTTAGATTTTTAAAATAATTTTTAGAATTATAAAAATCTATTTAATTAAAATAAATTTATTAATTTCGAAAATCGCATGACCTGAAAGAATCAAACATCTTTTCGTGTACACGATTCCAAATATTTCAATTTGCCAAACAATTTTTTCGTATTTAAATGCGTAACAAATAAAATTTAATAAATGTACAGTTTTTTTTTCAATTTTTTAACTAAGGTAGTGATTAAAGTTATTTATTTATTTTATTTTTTTGTCCCATATTTTTTCAAAAATAATAATTTATTTCGATTAAATATTTTTCTATTTAATTAATTTAAAATTTGAAATTAATTTTTACGTTTTTTCAAGATATCTGATTTTATAAAAAAATTATTTTAAACATGATATTTTGTAAAAATAAAATATCTAAAAAAAATTTATTTAATTAAAATTAATTAATTAAAAAAACTTAATTTTATTTTTCATTACA
>JAUMHN010093018.1:9784-25387 GCA_032360265.1 Heliamphora ciliata
CACAAAACCTCGAAAGGAACACTCAAAACCCGTTTCCATCCAACCGAAATCAACCAAAAATGGTATTGAACCAAAAACCCGATTTATCGAAATAGAAATCACTTTTTCATGCATTTAAGACGGTAAAAACATATATGATTACTCGTAGCACCCTTATAAGATATGAGAGTCTAGGATCCTACCTCATTGAGTCAAAAACTTGATGCCTTGATCCACGTGCAAAACTGAACTTCGTCGAAATAAAATTCTATCCGGATGAAAGCGTAGCTCACCACGAGGAGACTAAAGATCTATTGTTGGATCATCGAAAATCAAGCCTCGGACCCCCGAGAAGTTAGAAAGAAGGCAAAGAGAAAAAGAGAAAACTTAGTTGAGAAGTTTTGAAAATATCTAATGCGAGATATTTATAGGCCACGAAAATATCTTTTTTTTTTTTAAATTCGTACCACAACGCCCAACGGCCCCGGGAACTAACCCCACACGCATATTTAAACCCGAACATGTATAAAAATACATACAAACATGCTGCAACGAAAATCATAAACACGCATTAAAAAATGCCAAAAAAAAAAAACGGTTCAAGGTCTCACAACTCTACCCCTCTTAACGGAATTTTGTCCCCAAAATTTAGCACAAGATCAAAAGAAAATGACTCCGTCGATCAATATCGACACAAACACAAGAGATGGTATGCCAAACCATTCCTAGGATACAGTCAAACAAGGTCATATATTCTAAAGAACGTCTAACTATCTGAAAGACACGGGATCTACAACTCGCCCCAACCTCACATCTGCACCAACCATTGTCTCAACACAGCATACCACCCACGGAGTCCACCACCAACTCCAAATCCACAGTCACAGCCTCGAACATGGGCTCGCCCTTTCTGCATAGACATTACGTCTATATGAAAGAAATGTAGAACATAAGATGCAGCACATCGTATGAACAGAAGCACTAACCACATAAGCATACTACACATAGTCACATAGGTTCATCCTAAACAAACTCCACATATCGAGGAGAACCAACAAGAGTGACGCATCAATTTGGATAACCTACTCAGATTCCCCGTTAGAAATCACGTCAGCTAAACACGTTTCTAACTTGCCTCCCAAGTTTGTTAAACTAAACGCCCAAAGGCAAGACTATTCAATCCTAAGGTTCATCCCCCATACTCACATATACACAACATTTACACATACTGAGCATGCTAACACGTTCATGTTATTAAAACAGCTAAACACATGCAGTCAAGTACACGCAATTAACCTCACATGGTGATGCACCCTCTTCCCACGACTCTTAGGTATTCGAACCCAGAGCTCTGATACCATTCTGTCATGTCATGCCCCCAAACTTCGAATCACGTGAAACACCAATAAACAACCATAAAAAACACCTAACCCGATGTTCACTCACAAATTAAAACATACATGCATTTAATATATTCGCCAAGAAGGATTACATTACACGGTTCTAACACCGGAAAACATGTTATAAGCATATATGATCTAAGAGACAAAAAAGAAGACTACACATCTTCTGATTCTCTGTCAACCTCGAATCAACCTACGTGATCGGTACCTAAAAAAAACTGTCCAAAGGCAAGACTAATCAATTCTAAGGTTCACCTTCTCGACATCCTCGGACGTACCCAAACCAGAAACTACCACAAAACATCAAAAGGAACACTCAAAACCCGATTCCATCTAACCAAAATCAACCAAAAATGATTTTGAACCAAAAACCTGATTTATCAAAATAGAAATCCCTTTTTCATACAATCAAGACAGTAATAGCACACATGATTACACGTAGCACCCTTATAAGACACGAGAGTCTAGGGTCCTATCTCGTTGAGTCAAAAACTCGATGCCTCGATCCACGTGTAAAACTAAACTTTGTTAGAATAAAATTCTGTCTGAATAAAAGCGTAGCCCACCACGAGGAGCCTAAGAATCTGCTGTTGGATTGTCAAAAATTGAGTCCAAGGCCCCCGAGAAGTTAGAGAGAAGGCAGAGATAAAAAGAAAAAACTTAGCTGAGAACCAACCCACACACATATCTAAACCTGAACATACATAAAAATACATACAAATATGCTGCAACAAAAACGATAAACACGCGTTGAAAAACACTGAAAAAAGAAAATAGGTCAGGGTCTCACAGTGGTTCAGGCCGAAGGGATGTTCCAGTCTCAAATATTCGGGATGCTAATGCTCCCCGAGGACTTGTTGTTGGGATAAATATGCTTCGTGAGATGGTAGGCTCCATCCGGCAGTTGGCTAAGGCTGCTAGGGGATAGGAGAGCATACCCAAACTGAAGGAGACAATCGTAATGCGCGAGTTTCGACATCTTGACCCTATTACCTTCGTCAGGGATCCCAACCCCACGGTAGCCACAGAATGGCAGGAGCTAGTGACAAGGATTTTGGACATGCTTCAGATAGTGGATGATGATCTGCGAGTGGCATTTGTAGCATTTCAGCGAAGGGGGAGTGCCCATGAATGGTGGAAGTTTTCCAAGACTACAGTGGGGGGCACTTGGGAGGCTTTTACAAAGATATTTTTGGAGAAGTACTTTTCTGAGGCTATGAGAGATCATTACAAGAAGGACTTTCTTTTCCTTACTCAGGGGACGATGGCAGTGGTACAGTACGAGGTTGAGTTTACCAGCCTATCCCAGTTTGCGCAGGAGATTGTGGCGATAGAGGAGTTCCATGGGAAGAGGTTTGAAAAGGGTTTGAGACCTGCTATCCGAGACAGAGTGGCAGCATTCGGGATGTGCGTGTTTACAGACTTGGTAGAGATGTCCGTCACTGTGGAAGATACCCTGAATGAGACACGCAGGGTGAGGGAGAGCATGAGCCAGTAGGACGGGGGAGATGCACAGTTTCAGGGGTGTAAGAAAAAGCACTAGAGGCCGACTTGTTCAAGTTCTTATCCAGTAGGGTCGTATCAGCAGCAGTTTTCTCTACCAGCACCTTCGATGGCTTCGTCGAGAGGGTCAGAGTAGAGAGAGATCATCTGTTATGGGTGTAAACAGCTCAGACATTGAGTGATAAACTGTCCACCGAAGGGACAGTCTCAGAGTTCAGTACAGGAGAGAGAGCCACTTGTATGTTATGGGTGGGGTCAGTTTGGGCACATTCGTAGGAATTGCCCTCGATGAGGGAGTGGACAGAGCATGGAAGAAGCGTCAGTTGTTCCATCTGTACAGGGACGACGTCGGTTTCTTAGCAACCTAGGGATCAGATGTCGAAGTTCATAGAAGGGGGTGCCTAAGTATAGTCTATGAGGCAGTCGACAGCCCTGGGTTATAGTGGGCAAGCCAGAGCACCGCAGGGTAGAGCTTATGTCCTTGCTGATCCCAGTTCTTCTAAAGCGTCGGTCATGCTCGATACTATAGCTACTCCATCCATGATCAAAGGTACTTTCTTTGTATATAGATCATGAGCCAATGTTCTTATCGACACAGGAGCATCGCATTCTTTTACTGCTACTGCTTTTTGCATCTGTATTGGGGTTAGAGATAGACTTATTGGGTAGTGCATTGAGCGTAGAGACCCTAGTTAGTGAGAATGTGGTGTTGAGTTGAGTTTGTAGATCCTGCGAGTTGGGAGCTGTCGGTTGTTATTTAGAGTTTGACTTTATCATTCTAGACATGACCACATTTGTTGTCATCCTAAGAATGGATTGGTTGACCACCTATCGTGCCTTTATAGATTGTGATCGACAGAGGGTGTCAATTTGTATGCCCGAGGGTGATTGCTTCTATTTTGTGGGTGATTGGGATGAGGGTTTAGTGTCCATGCCTGGTGTCGTACGGAACTAGGGAAACCTGGGTTTCCTCTTTTCTGCTCTCAAGTTAGATGAGACAGTTGGGGATCGAGGGGAGTTTTCTCTAGTGGTTTGTGATTATCCAGATGTCTTTCTAAATAATCTGTTCGAGTTGCCACTGAGTCATGAGATATAAATTTCTATTGATCTGGTTCTAGTAGCTGCTCCCATTTCTATGCCATCTTATCGCTTTACACTGGCTGAGTTGTGAGAACTCAAGGTGCAGCTTCAGGAGTTGCTTGATAAGGGGTTTGTACGCCCGAGTACGTCACCATAGGGAGCTCCAGCTCTTTTTGGTAAGAAGAAGGATGGGTCCTTGAGATTATGTATTAACTATCAAAAGCTAAATTAGGTAACAGTGAAGAACAAGTATCCTATGTCAAGGATCAATGACTTATTTGATCAGTTGAAGGGGTTGAGTTGCTTCTCGAAGATTGACTTGAGATCAGGGTATCATCAGTTGAGGATTTGGGACGAGGACATAGCAAAGATCGCCTTTTAGACTCGTTATGGTTACTATGAGTTTTTGGTTACGCCGTTCGGTTTGACGAACGCTCCTGCGACTTTTATGGGTTTGATGAACTTTATCTTCCATCCTTATCTAGACAGCTTTGTGGTGGTGTTTGTGGATGATATTCTTATCTATTTACCTACGACAGAGATGCATGAGGAACACTTGCGTACTGTCTTACAAATCCTAAGAGAGCATTGCTTGTAAGCAAAGTTCAAGAAGTGTGAGTTCTGGATGTTCGAGATGAGATTTCTTGCACACGTGATATCAAAAGATGGGGTATCAGTAGATTCTTCGAAGTCAATGTAGTGATGGATTGGGAATGGCTGAAGAACATATTTGAGATCCGTAGCTTTCTCGGTTTGGCAGGCTACTACCGGCAGTTCGTGAAGGATTTTTCTAAAACTGCCGCGTCGATGAGGTATCTTACACGAAAGGGAGTCATGTTTATTTGGAGTGATTCTTGTGAGTTGGCGTTCCAGGAGCTTAAGAAGAGGTTGACTGGTGCACTAGTGTTGATTATCTTATAGTAAGGTTTGGGTTACACAGTGTATTGTGATGCTTCACATGATGGTCTGGGCTGTGTTCTGATGTAGGGAGGTAAGGTTGTAGCTTACGGGTCTTGGTAGTTGAAGACCTATGAGAAGAAATACCTGACACATGAGTTGGAGTTAGCAGCCGTGGTCTTGGCCTTGAAGACATGGCGACATTATCTCTATTGTGAGCACTTTGAGGTTTTCTTTGACCATAAGAGTTTGAAATACTTGCTCTCATAGAAAGACCTGAATCTACACCAACGACGGTGGATGGAGTTGTTGGAAGACTATGATTTTGACTTGTAGTACCATTTGGGGAAGGCCAATGTTGTGGTTGATGCTCTCAGTAGGAGATCTCATGGTTCATTAGCTTCCATGGCTATGCGAGAGTGAGACATGCTCGGAGAAGTTGGTGAGTTCGATCTGTGTCTCGGGGAGACAAGGAGAGGTGAAACTTTATTTTTAGTAGCTTCACGACTTACATTGATTGCACATATGTTGGAGGTTCAGCAGACAGACCAGGAGGCTCAGATGAAATAGGATTGTATTGCCAGTGGGAAGGACACTACGGGATGGGCTATGAGCCTAGATTAGAGTTTGAGATTGATAGGGAGATTATTTGTACCAGAGTCGTGCCGTGCTAAGGTACTACATGCTTTTCAACATTCACATCTTGCAGTACATCTAGGAGGCACGAAGATGTATCACGATCTACACTGTTAGTTTTGGTGGACGGGAATGAAGAGGGATGTGATTTAGTTCATTTTTCGGTGCCTTACTTGTCAGCAAGTGAAGGCAAAATATTAGAGACCAGCAAGACTGTTACAGCCGTTACCGATATCAGAATGGAGGTGGGAGAACGTCACGATGAACTTTATATCAGGACTTCCTAGAACGCCGAAGGGTCACGACGCTATTAAGGTTGTGGTTGATAGGTTGACAAAATCTGCACACTTTCTTCCCATTTGAGTAACGGATTCGGTGGACAGACTAGGTAGGTTGTATGTCCGTGAGATAGTTCAACTACACGGAGTACTTGTGACTATTATTTTTTATCGAGACCCGTGCTTTACATCACGCTTTTGGCAGAGTCTTCAGGTGGCCTTGGAGACAAACTTGACGTTCAGCACTGCTTTTCACCCTCAGATGGGTGGTCAGTCCGTGCAAACTATACATGTTCTAGAGGATATGTTGAAGGCCTGTGTACTTGATTTTTGGGATTCTTGGGAGGATCATCTACCATTGGCAGAGTTTGCATATAACAACAGTTATCAGTCCAGTATTGGAATGGCACCGTATGAGGCTATGTATGGTAGGCCATGTAGGTCACCCATGTGTTGGACAGATGTGAGAGAGACCATAGTTTTGGGACCCGACTTGGTGCGGGAGACGACAGAGAATATTATCGTGATTCACCAACGTCTGGTGACTGCTCAGAGTCACCAGAAGAGCTATGCAGATCAGAGGAGGAGACCTTTAGAGTTTGCAGTGGGAGACCACGTGTTTCTAAAAGTCTCGCCACGCAGAGGTTTAATGACGTTTGGCCATAGCGGGAAGCTATCACTGCGTTTCATTGCACCGTTTGAGATCCTTAAAAGGATAGGGGATGTAGCATGCTGCCTAGCTTTGCCACCTCAGTTGGCATTTGTGCACAATGTGTTTCATGTTTCCATGATTCGAAAGTACGAGCCTGACCCGTCACATGTTCTTAATTGGGCTGAGTTACAGGTAGATGATGACGTTACATATGAGGAGTGACCTGTGAAGATTCTGGACACAAAGGAGAAAGTATTGAGATGGAGGATCATTTCTTATGTCAAGGTCATATGGCTTCATCACGGGGTTGAGGAAGTGACGTGGGAGCTTGAGTTTGGAGTTTGTGTTAGATACCTGGAGTTGTTTGCTTTGTGACCTTGGAGAGAATTTTGGGGGCGAAATTCCTTAAAGGGGGAGAGTTGTGAGACCCAAGTTTGTTTCTTTTTTCATGATATATATATATGTGTGTGTGTTCTTTTTCGTTATATGTATATCTTTGGCGTTTGATTTATGCTTTAATGTTGTAGAACAGCATGTACATATGTGTTTCATGCTTTCTCGGATTTCGTTAAGGCTTGTTTGGTTGGTCTCGGGGTTGAAAAACCTATTTTCGCGCTGAGGGTTGTTTTTTGCAGCAGTCCAGTAGGGTCGTTCAGTCGATTGGATTGGGCCCTCTAGTCGACTGAGTTGTAGCGGTGGAGGTGTTTTTGAGATCCAGAACTCCTTCAGTCGACTGAATGGGGCATTTAAATCGACTGGATGCCCTTTTTTCATGGCCTATATATATTCAAGCCTCTATTTCTTTATGAAAAACTCATTTTCTCCCAAACTCTCCACCTTCTCTCCACATTTTTTTGTGCCTGGGCCTAGTTTTCGACGATCAGCTTATGGATCATTGCTATCCACGCTGTTGGCTTCGCATCTATCTGGACGAATTCTCATTTCGATGAGGTTCAATTTTCGAGGCTTTTAGTTTTGACTCACCGAGGTGATCCTAGACTCTTATGTTTTAAAAAGGGTATTACGTGTAATATTATGCATTTTTACCGTTTTAAAATACATGAAAAGTGATTTTTAGGTGCTTAAACCTTGTTTGGTTGGATGAAATAGCTTTGAAGGTATTTTTATGATTTATTTCATGTTGTTGGACGTGTGGACATTAGTGGTTTTCAAAAAGGTGGTTTTGAAAACAGAGAACTTGTGAAAAGTCTTGAAAAAATCTATTTTTGAGGTTTAGAGCTAACCTTTGGGGTTGAGCTTGGATTTCAATTGTTTGGTTGAGACGTGGGTTTGTCTCGATGGCTATATGAATGATATGATGATATGTATGTGGATATTCAGTACATGATTATGTGCATACTTTTATTGTTGAATCATATGAAAAATTGCTTATTAGGGCATGTGAGTGTCCTGCAGTGAAAGACCGCTAAGATTTGCACATTAGGGCAAGTGATTGCCCCGTAGTGAAAGACCGCAAAGAGCTTGATGATTAGATTAGTATTATCCCACGATAAAATATCATAAAGGAGTACGACATGCATATGACCTTGTTGTATATGCTTACTGTTTTATTGAGCATTGTTAGATGCCGAGAGGCGACGAGAAAACTTATGATTTTGGGGAGTAAAACCCTTCTCTTTTGAGGCTCGTGGGAGTCGGAACATTCATATTATTCTTGTTAGAATGTTTTGCTTTTACATTCATGTTAGTCTGTTTCCTATTGGGCTTCAGCTCATGTAGTGGGATTTATTAAAATCTTTTTCAGGTAGTTGTGATCATGAGAAGTTGATCTAGACGACCGTGGTGGGGAAGACTTGTACAATTTTTCTTTTTGTTATGAAAGCATGTATTTATATATATGTTGCATGTTTCTGAAGGCGTGTTTTTGTAAGCCTTGAAGCGTTATATTATACATGTATGGGCAGGTATGTATGTTACACTGAGAGATAACCTTCGTTACCCCTTTTTACTTCTAAATGTTATATTTTGGTTGTTTTCTTTACGAGTAAAAACCTGTATTTTATTAAAAAAGTGTTTTGGTGGGTTTTTCACGTGACCCGAATTTTTGGGGTGTGACAGTGACCTTGTGAACCATTGTATATACTTGAATCCTTACCAAGGGATTAGACTTAGATGTTTGATTTGAAGCGCGTTTAGCTGACATAACTTCAGGATAAATATCTAGTTAAGTACTCATCGTTTAAAGCTTGCTTCTTGAGATTTAATCGAATTAATTGACCTCAATCATAAGAAAAAAAAATTTATTCAACCTCTAGAATTATTTTTAGGGTATCTCTTTATTTCTTCTATTTTGTTGAGTCTTGAGTTAACCCTATTATTGAATATACGTATCTTCAATTATAGTTGGTTTGCCTTACCCATTTATTTTTAAACTTGAACCCTGTTGAGAATGTTATCTTGAAGTTTGGAGGGGGAATTGTTCACCTCCCCTTCGGTGTTTGATCCCTAACTCATTTTATCCATATTTTTGAAATATCATTTGAAAACCCAATGACTCTTAACAAGGTCGTTAGAAAGAAATAATAATAATAATAATAATAATAATAATAATAATAATAATAAAATAAATACTCTTTGGGGAAGACCATTCTACTAGTATGTAATCTTTGGCATCAACGAAGATTAGATAAATTCACCTAGAAAAGAGAAGTTACCAAATGTGCCAATCAACCTTAACTTTTTGAAAAAAAAAAGTATACTTTAAATTTCGAGAACGAAATTTGTTTAAGGGGGGTAGGATGTAAGGGCCCATATTTTCGAGCACATGATTAAGAACCCAAATAGTAGATTCTCAATGTAAATCAAAAACTCGTGAAACTCTAACTGTAGTTTTCAAAGTCATGTGTACGCCGAAAACCGTAACTCAAAATAGATCGTAACGTTTTCTTAGAGATCGAACCTAAAACTCATGGTAAGCTCAAGATTAATCTGGGATTAGTCCAAAAAGTCACCTAAGGTCAAAAAGATAACCGAAGGAAAATCCAACCATAGGCCTAATGGGAGTTGAGGACTAAAACTCTAACGAAACCTAAAACAAATAATGGCCCAAATAAGAAAGGGCTAAACTAAATAAAATATCAAAATAAAGAATGACCCAAATTTAGGAAAAGGCCCAAACATAAAAGGCCCAACTTACCAAATGGCCAACAATCAAATAAAAGCACAAGTGTTCCCATGAGACCCAAAACCAAGTGAGACCTAAGATTTATAAAAAGCCCAAAATCTATTAAAGAACCAAAATTAATGAAAGGCCCAAGAGAATATTTTCTCAAGCCCAAACTTTAATTCTTCCTACAAGCCCAAACTCCAATATTAATCAAGGCCCAAACATGATCAAGACTCAAAGATTCAAATGTTGCCTAAGCGTAATCAAGGTTCAAGTAATAAACAAGGCCCAAAGTTTAAATAAGGCCCAAATAAGAATAAGGCCCAAAGAATAATAAAGCTCAAATAGCAATCAAGGCCCAAAGTATTTAATTAGATTCAAAACTAATCTAGGCCCAAATCCAACAAGTAAATGCTCAAATCATAGAAATATGGCCCAAGTATAATGAAAGCCAAATACTCAAACTAGGTCGAAGCATAATTAAGGCCCAAGCTTAATATAAGTTAAAAGTATTTAATAAGGCCAAAATACAACAAAATTCAAATGCATACAAGGTCCAAAACACAAATAAAATCCCAAGTAGGATTAAAAGGCCAAACAAAATTAATGACTCAAATCTTCTAATTAAACCCATGAATTTTTTAAAAAAATCCATGGATCAAGCCCAACCAACTTTTGATGTTGAGCCGAAAAATATTGATTCATTTGGTCCAAAAATATTATTTTCTTTTTAAATATTTTCTTTTTGTAGAGATTTTATCACAAGATAGGCCCCACATAATTAATTAATTAATTAAGATGTAGTTTTAAATTCACATTGGGAGTAATGATTCCATAATTATATAAAATAATTAAATGATAATTAATTATATAAATAAATATTTGTCTTCCATGTGTAGAGATTCCATAATTGTACAAAACAATTAAATAAAAATTAATTATATACATAAATATTAGTCTTCCTACAACCACCTTGGAAAATGTGCCAAAAAGTACAAAAATGTATTTTTTTGTATATTGTGTGGATTTGCATTGAGAACATGCACTTTTATACTGCATTAAGACTTTTTCAGTATAAATGGAGCAGTATCGGATGGTTTTAATAATTTTATATTCTACAAAATTAATTCTAAAAGAAAATCCTATTCCTAGAAAATTAGGAAAGTCACATATATTAATCATCTTTTGTGCCAAAATATCTTTTCGAATATTTTAAATACTTTTTTGCTTTTTTTTAGCTGCAAAAATTCTATGCAGCTATTTTTTTCCTAGACAATCTTCCTAGTGTCTTTCTAAGAAGCTTCCTATTGTACCTTTGATATCTTCAAGATTTGCAATGGAAACATACAAACTTATACTGCATTTAGGTTTTTTTAGTATAAATGGAACAGTATCTGACAGTTTTAATATTTTTATATTTTACGAAATTAATTCTAAAATAAAATCTAAACTCTAGAAAATTAAGTAAATCATATGCAGTAGTCACTTTTTGTATAAAAATATCTTTCCGGGTATCTTGGATACTTTTTTGCTTAATTTTAACTAAAAAAGTTTTATTCAGCTAAAATCTTCCCAACTTCTCATCATCCATCAAGTGACAACACATTAGTCTACTTGGCTATAATTATGAATTTAATTCCTAACCTATTCTAATTAATTACACAAAAATTCCTTAAAAATTATACAAGAAGTTCTTCCATGAGCCTGTAAATAAAAGGCCATTTCCACCCATTCTCCCTCATGTATTTCGGTTAAGTTAGGATATTCTAGAGAGAGAGAGTCCCAAGAAGAAGAAGAAGAAGAAGAAGAAGGAAGAAAATAAAGGAAGAAAGTCTAAAACTATGTCCTCCATCTTCTTTAATCAAGACCATCCAGGTAGAAACTCCTACAACTCGCTTTACCTTTCTATTCTATCCCCTCTCTATAATAAAATAATATGATCTAAGTAGCTATAAACAAGATTTGAAACAAGAAGGTTCAAAAAGAATAGAATAGTAGATAGTGTTGTTGTGCATGAAATAACACCTTGTATTTTATTTTCTTTCTATGGGTTAAATAAGAGTGTTATGTAAATATTATAGTCTCTATAATATACTATTTTTAGACTTTAAATAACCTATATGGACTCGAAAAATAAGTTAAACAAGAGTAGGAACAAATCTACCGAAAAAAACTAAGAAAAGGCCCCCTTTCTTCTCATACCCCAATTTTTTGGTGAACTTAAAAGTGTCTTCTTCAAAATCTATTTTTACTGGAACTTCATGAGATTATTTTTAGTATGTATGATTTTTGGTAGAACCCAAAATGGAGTCTAAGTTTTCGAAACATAATTTTTATGCTTTGATGCCAAACGAGCAGAAAAATAGTCCACTTTGCCAATTTTTAGAAAATTCCAGACAAATTTCCTAAGCTCAAGCTTTATGTTCAGAGAGAGATCTTTGAGTTATCTTTTATATAAAATTTATTTGGAGTGATTTAACCAGACAGGTTTTCTTAAAACTCAATTTTACCAAACAGTGTTGTTTTAGACCTCTTATCTTCAACGAATTCTTGCCCCTGTTTAGAGACACCTTCTGGATTAATTGTCTACATATTAAATGTTCCTAACATCTATATCTATTACCTCATAAAATATCATGGCAAACAAATATCTCTATGTATGGTAAATGAATTTTACAAATAGTACTTAAGATGTTGAATTTTTAAAGAAATCGATTAATAATGCTTAAGTATATAAATGATTGTATTATGTTTATATCTTGTCATGAATGAGACTTGTTGATGTTATTATGGTACTCAAAGCATGTTTAGAAGTAGTTAGACATATTGTAAAGGAAGCATGAGTAGTGAACCTAGTACACGTATAGGGAACCGATTGATGAACAACAAACGAACTTTATTCTTCAAAACAAACTTAGGATTTTGATATGGGGAGGGTTGTGTATTGTAATATGGAGTTGCGGAAGGGTCCATAACATCATGAGTCGTGCTATGTCATTAGTTGTTTCTTGTTTTGATATAAATATGAGTTTACTAGATCTTATCCATGTACGAGTGTACAAGTATGAGTTTACTATAGTATGAGTTTACTATCAGTGAGCTGCACATTATAGCTATTAACCCAGTATGAATTTACTGAACCTTAGTCGTGTACGAGTGTACAAAGTATGAGTTTACTAATCAGAAAGGATGATGTGCGGGGGGTAAGGTGTATGGGAATATAGTGTATGGGAACGTATGGTACCATGGTGCTGAGGCTCGTTAGAGTTAACTCGATATTGTGTAACCATCGGGTTTAGGTTCTCGAGTGAGAACCGAGGAAGAAACTATTGTTTGAGAACATCAACTTTTGATATTGGGAACAATGAGAACATAGAGGTTTTAGGTTGAACCCTTACAACTATTAGTGCATAGTTGAGAACGAGAAATTTGCTAGTATGGACAACGAGAACATAGTGGGTTAGGTTGATCCCTTGCATTGAAAATTATATATCTTTGTGTATCTCGTGAATGCATATTGTTAAGTATTGGTGTTTTTATGGGTAGGTTAGTTAGGTTATAGTTGTTCCTTTGAGCGTGTAGCTCACGGCATTTAAATGTCAGGTGAAGAAGAAGTGTACAAGGAGACAATCCCAACTGAGAAGGAGCACAGGACTTTGCCCGGCGCAGGAGAAGAAACCACAAAAGAATTACTAAATCAGTTAGAAATGTAATATTTTAAATTTCAACACTTTGATGCACTTTTTGTAATATTGGAAATTCTCTTTTGATATATTAAATTCTCCCTCCTTTAACTTATTCTTTTAAGTCGAGTTAATTACTTATAAGTGAAATGGATGGTTTATGTTTAAAAAAATATATGCTTTTTTTACAAGTAATTAAAGAAAGAGTCTTTTAAATGATGTGTCCAAAAAGTGGGCCGCCACAGGTTGAGCTAGGAATATATCTTTGCCATACTGAGAAAGTTCTATAAAATCTATGACATCTTTTATGTTCAAGCAAATGCATCAGTTTTGTGTTTTTGTTGGAAAGTGTGATGAAATGTTTTCAAAAAGTATTTTCAGTTATTTTCAACTAAATTAACTGTCTTTCTCTGTTCATGATAATGCTACATGTACTCTCCTGTAACTTCTGTGGTTCCAGATAATAGAAACGGCTAGGAGTTGGTCGACCACATGCGTCGTCGAGTAGTCTTTGAAGCTGATGTCGGACGTTGTTTGGTCCTGTTGTCTTTTGTTTAGTTTTTGTACCCGGTAAAACATATTATGATGGGAACTAAGGTTTTATTGTATTAAAAGCAATGTATGCCCTTGGGATGGTATCTCCCTAGAAAACTTATGTTTAACCCATTTTATGAAGGCTTGTATTTGATTAGAAGTTCATGTTCTGGTCTTTTTATTATTGTGTTAAGCCTTGTCTTTTTCCAAATGCCGTCGCGCCTGCGGCGGAATCATACCTCTCTGCATAGGTCGAGTATCACTATCCATACAAGTTATGTGTGAAATGTGTTTTCTTAGTTAGGATTCCCCTGCTTGTTGGGTTTTTATTTGTTATTAGGTTTTTCTGTGTTATCCTGGGTTGACTTGATTTTAAGATGATTTCTCCTGTATGGTATTTACGCAATTACCTAGTTAGGGTATGCCTTTTGTAAACATGTATATTTTTTCTTTCTTTTTTATATTACAATTAGTTACCCAAAAAATGAACCAATATTGATGAATATAAGCCAATTTAATGGTTGGACAAGGAGTACGTAACACATTTTCCATCTTACTGCTTAGAAGATTATCCCGTGAATTACGGTCAGTTCATTTAAATGTGTGTAGATCGTTACTTGACGTGGCAAGTAGGACTGTTGGAAGAGAGCTAGTGATTAGTTCCGGCAAAATTTGTTCTAGCGTGCGAGGAAGAGAGTGAGCTAATATCAAAGCTAAGGTCTCCCAACAGAAGGATTAGCAAAGGTAAGAGGATTATACAACATTGAATGCCAAATATATCAGAAATACCACTTGAAAAAAGCCACCGGAATAATATAGGACGTCTGGCAATATATGTAGAATATAAGAAATATTCCTCTTCGAGGATAACAGTGGCAGAAATAATATATTTTTATATAAATAGTATCCTGCGTAAGGAAAAAGCGTCCCCATTTTTACAATTCAAGATGGTAAGTGGGTCCCATATTTCCCACTTTATACTGTACACTTTTACTTTCACTGTTTACTTTTTACTTTATCGGTTACAGTTATCTTCCACTACATAAATCTGAATATATAATATTCAGAGACCTCAGATTCCTCTTTTGAAATTCAAAATAAAGGTGGGAAGCGTGGAAAACATATTCCCCGCTTTAAACTGCAGTGTATCTTTTACTATTTGCTTTTCAATATGTTGGTGACAGCTGTTCTCCACTACATAAAATTGGGATATAATATCAGACACAATAATCATTACAGTGTGGGTTGTACATTAGTTCAAGAACTTGCTTTCAATGATATAAATGGAATAGTTGCTTTATTTTGTTTATCTTAGTTTTTCTCAAAATTTCTGTGGATATTCGTTTTTTTAATTTGGTTTTGTTCTCATTTTCTTAAAAATCAATAAAAAATGGATATTTGAGCCCATAGCTAGTCCTACCTCGATATGGGGCTTGATGAAGCTCCTAACCACTCTTCGTGCATTATCATAAGCTCGAACCCCTTTATTGGATAGAGTGAGGTCTTGTAAGGAGATTCCTAGTCTTTGGGCAGTTCTTGATGGATAAACATTCAGTGCTAAGTCATTGTCTACCAAAATCACAATAATGCACTTTTGTAAGAACTCTACAGTGACATGCAAGAGATTTGTTATGTTCGAGAACTTCAGGTGAGATATCGTTGTTGGTGAAAGCTATTGTTGGCCTTTGAATCCTTGTGGGAAGGGATGAAAGTGATAACAACGAGACGACGATGGGGGAGGGGGAGAAATTGTTAGGGTTGTATACTGAAAATCATGAATTTTATTTAGTTTTAGTATTTAATTTTATTTTAATAAAATTAATTTTTTATT
>JAUMHN010093126.1:0-25384 GCA_032360265.1 Heliamphora ciliata
AGATAACCTAATTCGACGGACCTAATCCCACTACGATGGTAACTTTGGAGAAGAGCCCAATTATGGCGGTCCTAAATCCCTCATCTTAGTACTTTTATAATGTGAAATGTCTCTTGAATTTTCCTGATTATACCTTAGACTTTGGATTGACATCGGCGAAGGCATCACGAGTCTTAAGGTGGAACAAACCTCTTGATATATGTCTAATATGATTGATTGATTGATTATTGAATTTGTTGGCCTGGAGTATGGAGCGGACCCCACGCTGCTGCTATTAAGTAAAATAGCTAAGACATGAAGCCAAGGCGCACGTTTACTATTCGCAACGAGGCGCGATGATGGCTTTGGTGATCAAGTACCTGCAAAAATCTGCTCTGGTGATTCCTGGCGTGGAATTCCTGTTATAATCAGGGTACATGTTCGGTTGGGCATCTGCATTATATACATAGCATCTCATATGCACATGTTTATTGACTTATTTGCTATCCTATCATAAAATTGTCTGTCTCCTTGACTATAAATTGTACTGGTGTTATATGATGTGTTGTGGTGAATTTTGTGCCATGAGATTAGTTAGAAGGTTAGAGCGTTTTTCTTCTAGGCATTGGCTCATGGCATTCGTGCCACAGGTGATGAGAAGTTCTTGGAGGAAATCATCCCAGAGGGAGAAGAAGAGTTTGAAGAACAGGGTGAGTTCCAAGAGCACGTGGATCCCACTGATGCATTCTGAGGAGTCGAGACCTTTGCTTTTGTTCTTATATTCAGTTCCCTCGTGCTTAGTATAATTTTTGAAAATTTTCAGTGAAACTGTAATAGTTAAGTACTTTGAACGATTTAAAACTCTTTTATGATTTAATAACTAACGTATGTAAATATGAATGAATGGCTAGAATATCTCTTTATTTATATTTATGTATGTTCCGACGTGCCTAAAGGACGAGGCGTCACAAAAACAAAACCCATGCCCCAAAAAAATCTAGAGAGAAGACAGAAGTTTTGGTTTAAAAAAAAAGAAGCCTAGCCACCAAGTTTTCCAAAATATCTCCAAAATATCTAAAGGCTAGATATTTATAGGCCACGAAAATATCTTCTCTTTTTTTGAAATTCGCGCCACAACGCTTAACGACCCTTGGGATCCAACCCAACATGCATTTCTAAGCCTGAACAAGCATAAAACACATATATACATGCTGTTCGACGACACATAAGCATAAATAACCACGTCAAATATATAAAATGTAAAAGAAACGAAATTGGGTCTCACAGTATGCCTAAGAGTTGGAAAGTAAAAGTCACCGCCATTCAAGAAGCCAAGGATCTCAACACTCTTAGCTTGGAGGAGCTCCTTGGATCTCTCATGACTCGTGAGATGAATATCAAGATAAATGATGAAGATGACAACAAGAAGAAAAGGGGGATTGCATTCAAATCAACCACCCTTGATGAAGAATCTGTTAAAGTTTCCTCCGGTGATAAAAATGAAGACATGATGCTCACCACAAGAAAGTTTAAAAGGTTTCTCAGAAATAAGAAACAAGGAGGAAGAAAATTCTTCAAGAAAGATGGACATAGAGGAGAATTCAACAAGTTCAAGGGTGAGTCTAGCAAGTTCAAAAGTGATCACAAGAAAGAAGAAATTATATGCTACGAATACGAAAAATCTGGACATGTGAAAGCTGAATGTCCTCAACTCAAGCACTTCAAGAAAGGTTTTAAGAAGGCGATGCTGGCAGTTTGGGGTGAAAGTGATTGCAGTTGCTCCGATGATGAAAAAGAAGAAGTTGAAATCGCAAATCTTTGCGTCATGGCCATGGAAAATGATAATGTGACAAATAACCCTTTCTCTTTAGAAGAATTACAAAGTGCATTTGAGGACTTGCATAATAAAATGAGAAAAATGGGTGCAAAGAACTCTATTATTAAAAAGTTGGTTCTTTCCTCTTCATGTGAAATTGAAACCTTGAAAGAAGAAAAACTTGTTTTATCAAAACAGATTTATACTTTGAAAGATGAAAACAAGGTTTTAAATGCAAAGATTGAAGATCTTACAAAAACTATTTATAAGTTTAGTCTTGGAAAGAATAACTTAGATAAACTTCTTGGTATGCAAAAATATATTTTTGATAAAGCCGAGATTGGATATCAACCAAAGAAAAAGCAAAAGTTCTTAAGCAACATTTTTGTCAAAACATCCTCTAATAATTCAAATACTACTTGATGTCATTACTATGAGCATGGATACATTGCCATATATTGTCCTCATAGAAATTTTTTTAATTTACCTGTTAAGAGGGTTTGGGTTCCAAAGAGAATACACCTACATGGAATTAATGCCAAAGGACCTAAGAAAGTTTGGGTACCAAAAATCAAATCTTAATTCTCTGTGCAGGTATATCTCAAGTCCTCTTTTAAGGAGAGGATGTGGTATCTTGACAGTGCTTCCTTAAGACACATGGCAGGCGACAAGTCAATATTTGCCTCCTTCAAACCTAAAGATAGAGGATTTGTGACATTCGAAGATAATAGCAAAAGGAATCGATTGTAACGGTAAAATTCCATCCCCTTCTATTGAAAATATTTTGCTTGTTGATGGTTTGAAATATAACCTTCTTAGCATACGCCAACTTTATGACAAAAGTCATAAGGTTGCCTTTGATCATGCTAAGTATGTTATTGAAGACTCAGTTAACAAAAAAGTTATTTTTTAAGATCATAGGAATGAAAATGTTTACACTTTCAATCTAAATGACATTTTTCAAAAATGACACCAAGTGCTTAGCAGCCTTGAGTGATAATAGTTAGTTGTGGCATAGAAGACTTAGACATACACACATAAACTTCATTTCTAAACTTTTAAAAAAGAAATTGGTGATTGGTTTACTCCAAATCAAATTTGAAAAAGAAAAATTTTGTGATGCATGTCAATAAGGCAAACAAATTAGAAATTCTTTTCAATCAAATAGTGAGATTTCAACTTATAGGCCCTTACAACTATTGCACATGGACTTGTTTGGTCCAACAAGGACTCTAAACCTTGGAGGTAAGAAATATGCCTTTGTTATTATTGATGACTTCTCTAGATACACTTGGGTGCTATTTTTAACTCATTAGAATGAAACTTTTGCCTCTTTTACAAAACTGTCTCGGAAAGTTCAAACCAAAAAAGGTCTTCAAATCACAAGTATCCGAAGTGATCATGGTAGAAAATTTGAAAATAAAAATTTTAAAAAGTTTTGTGATGAAAACAGTATTAACCATAACTTTTCTACTCTTAGAACCCTCAACAAAACGGTGTTGTTGAGAGAAAAAATACAATTTTGAAAGAAATGGCTAGAACAATGCTTTGTAAAAATAATCTATCAAGATACTTTTGGGTCGAGGCTGTAAGCACAACTTATTTTTTCATGAACAGAGCCATGATTCAAGCTTCTCTCAAGAAAATTCCATATGAGTTATGGAATTGAAGAAAATCTAACATCAGTTATTTTCGTACCTTTGGGTGCAAATGTTTTGTTTTAAATAATAATAAAAAAATTTTGGGCAAGTTTGATGTAAAATCTGATAAAGGTATTTTCTTAAGATATTCCTTATTTAGTAAAGCCTATAGAGTTTTCAAAAAAAGGACCCTAGTTGTTGAAAAATTTATACATGTTATTTTGATGAAGCTAACCTTGGTTCTTCAAAATAATTTTGTGAAGATAACTTGGTTGATATAGAAAAGGGTGTTGAAAACATCTTCATTAAAGACCAAGAAGAACCAAAATCACGAAGAAGCTTTCAATTCTTAACAAGTTGATGTCCAATAGGCTGTTGAACCTTCAAATCCTGAAAATCTAAATTTGCCTAAAGAGTAGAGGTATGCTCAAGGTCACCCAAAAGATTTGATTGTCGGTGATCCATCTCAAGGTATCAAATCTCGATCCTCTCTACATAATGTTTGTGGTAATTTAGCATTCCTTTCCTAGACTGAACCAAAACATTTTAGGAAGCTGAAGACGATGAGTTTTGGATATTGGCTATGTAAGAAGAGCTAAATCAATTTAAAAGAAACAATGTTTGGACTTTTATCCCAAAACCTAAGAAGCACTACATCATCGGTACAAAATAGATTTTTAGAAATAAAATGGATGAGAATGGAGTAGTTCTTAGGAACAAAGCTATTGGTAACCCAATGCTACAATCAAGAAAAATGCATCAATTTTGATGAGACTTTTGCTCCTGTGATAAGGTTTGAAGCTATTTAGATGTTACTTGCTTTTGCATGCTTTAAAAACTTCAAACTTTATCAAATGAATGTCAAAAGTGCCTTTTTAAATGGTTTTATCTCGGAAGAAGTTTTTATGAAACAACTATCTGGTTTTGAAAATCCTAATTTTCTAAACCACGTTTACAAACTTACCAAAACTCTTTATGGTTTGAAGCAAGCACCAAGAGTTTGGTATGAAAGGCTAAGCAAATTCTTGATGAAAAATGAGTTTTCAAGAGGAAAAATTAATACCACTCTTTTCATCAAGTCTCAAGAAAATGATATGCTTGTTATACAAATTTATGTAGATGACATTATTTTTGGCTCAACTAATGAATCTTTTTGCAAGGACTTTGCTAAGTGTATACGGGGCGAATTTGAGATGATTATGATGGGGGAGCTCAATCACTTTCTTGAACTTCAAATTAAACAAACTCTTGATGGAATTTACATCAATCAATTCAAGTACACAAGAGATTTGTTGAAAAGGTTTGATATGCAAAAAGAAAAAACCTATGAGAACTCCAATGTGCCCTATAACAAAGCTTAACAAGGATGAAAATGGTAAAGCAGTAGAGGAAAAGCAATATAGCGGTATAATTGGATCTCTACTCTATTTAACTGCTAGTAGACCTGACATCATGTTTAGTGTATACATGTATGCTAGATTTCAAGCTAACCCTAAAGAATCGCATGTGACTGCCGTTAAGCGCTTCTTTAAATACTTCTTAGGTACACAAAACCTAAGATTGTTCTATCCTAGAGGAATAGACTTTGAGTTATTTGGCAATTCTGATGCAAACTTTGCCAGTTATAAAATTAATTAGAAGAGTACAAGTGGGACATGTCAATTCCTAGGACACTCTTTAATATCATGGTTTAGTAAGAAATAGAACTCTGTAGCCTTACCTACAGCTGAGGTTGAGTACATTATAGCAGGTAGCTATTGTGCACAAGTTCTTTAGATGAAACAACAACTAGAAGACAATGGTATTTGTTTAGATCATATTCCTAATTAATGTGATGACACTAGTGTCATAAACATATCCAAGAACCATATACAACACTCTAGAACAAAACATATTGAGATAAGACAACATTTCATTAGAGATCATGTACAAAAGGGTAACATTGAACTTGAATTTGTAGGCACAGACTACTAACTTGTTGATATATTCACTAAACCTTCTAATGAAGAAAGAATATGCTATATTAGAAGAGAACTTGGTATGCTATGCGCTCCAAATTGAAGATTACATGCCATGCTAACCATGCATATTCAATGTATTTTAAATGCTTTTCATGTTTTAAAATGATGTGTGAAAAGTGTCAACTCATTATTGAAAAGGGTTGACACACGTGTGATTGAGTTGACTCAATCTATATAGTATTGACACTATTGGCAAAAAGTGTCGGCTCAACCTATATAATGTCAACTCAAATTCGTCCTCCATCTCTTGATAAATTTGGGTCGACCCAATTCTCAAACGTGTCAACTCAACTGGCCGTAAGTGTCAACACCATGAAAAAGTGTTGACACAATTCCTGTCCTTTGGACACCCCCATACGTGAAGAAACGTGTCGACTCAAAAGATATTTGAGTCGACACAAATCTTTTGTCTATATAAAGGCACCGGTCCCACACCCAACGCATCGTTTCGTCTCTCTCTCTATAAACCGTTTGTCTCCCGTGTCTTTTCATCTTCACCCTCTTTGAAAAATCGAGTCGACCCATTTTTCTCCCTCCATCTTCACCGATTCTCAACCTCTATCTCAATGACCACCTGAACGTTGGGAAAGGGTATCAAGAGGCAAGCTGAAGGCCCTTTAAACCCTACGGCTCAAAAGAAGAAGAAATCAATGGCAATGACGGCGACAGGAACCTCAACGATAGGAATGGTAGAATCCTTGAACTTTCAGTCTAACAAATTTCAGAACTTGTACTTTCAATCCTTCATGAATCGACAGGTAACACCCAGGCGTTCTATTGATTTTTAGTTTTTCGATTCCGTTGAAATGCATTTCAAAGTCATGTTTTCTGTCTCGGTTGGGTACGACTTCTTCAAATTCAAGACTCCCATTATCCAACTTTAGTGAAACTATTCTATACGCATATTTACATCTCTTCTATTCCGAGTAATACCATTACCACTTGGGTAAATGGTACTGAAATAAAACTGACCTCTAGTGTTCTTAATGAGATTCTTGGTATCCCCGAGGGTGACATATTTATCACGTGTAAGGCGAATAAGAGAACCATCGAAATTGAGGGTTTCTCTTTTCACGATGCCGTGAAACAAATATTTGAGGTTGAGAAAGTTGATCCCTCAAAATCCTTGGAGGCCAACTCTCTTAAGCCTAAGATGAATATCCTCCATCACATAGTCAATCACATCTTTCTCCCCCAGTTAAAGAAGTTCGGTGATGTCACATACATGCACATCTTTGTCATGTGGTGCATTATTGAAAAGAAAAATTCGGATCTTGCCTTTCTTTTCATCTCTGACATGCTTCAATCACATGGCAAGTCTAACTCCTCTCTTCCCCATGCAATGTTTTTAACAGAAGTTTTTCAACACTTCGGTGTTAATCTTTTTGCTGAAAAGGTTGTTCCTTTTTCAAAACACAATCTTTATAGGCCATCCACTATCAAACATATGCAAATTTCTAAAGTTAACGGTGTATGAACTACCCATCGTGTGGTACCCCATATGTCACCAGAAATCCTTCTGCTTCTCATGACTTTTCTCTTATTCCAGTAGATTTTGGATCTCCTGTTCATCCCTCCACTAGGGCTGACACTCCTAGCCCCTCCTCTGCTCCCTCTCATGTTCCTCCTCCTTCTCCTCATGTTGGTGCTACACATGTTCCATCTGCTGCCCCTCATGCTATTGATCTATCTGAGCTTGTCACTTTGGTCAAGGATCTGTCTTCTTCTTTGACAAACTTTCAAACCAAGGTCAACCAAGACCTTTTTGATCTTCGTAGCACTATCTCCTCGTTGTCTGACAAAATCAAACACCTTAACAAAACCAACCGAGGTCTGCGGCGAGACATTGAAAATGCCACTGATATTGGGAGAGCATTATGCAAAACAATGGATAACGGCATTGTTTCCATTGTCAATTGCAACAATGTTATCCTACAACAAATTAGGAAAGAGTATGATGTCAGAGTTGTTACTGCTATTCAGAACAACTCTAGAAAAGTCGAAGAGCATCAGAAATGGCTTTAAAATGCATGGGCTAAGCAATTCAAGCCTAAAGAAAGCAAAGAAGAAAAAGTCACTCGGTTAAGATGCGAGATAGATCTTGCTTTAGCGGCTACCTTTGAAGTAATGGCAGCTGCTGAGAAAAAGGATGAGCAAGCTCACTCCTCCAAAGAGAAAGCATCTGAGCAAAGGTAGAAGTAAGAAGAAAAGAAAATGTTCAAGAAATTCATGGATGATCAGTAATGCGACCCATTGATGATTCCAAAAGGGGAGAAACATAAGGTGAAGGAAGAAGGAAAGGGATAAGAGAGAAAAACATTTACCTTTTTAACATAATTCTTAGAAGCTTTTGTGGTTTGCTGTGAAGGAGAAGATGTAATCTTAACATACATTTCTTTTGTGGTGGTTAGTTGTGAATGTTTGGAGCATACATTTCTTTATGATTGTGAATGTTTGGGATTTGAGTATCTCATATCTGTTGTTTTAACATTCTGGTATCCTATTTTTTTTGATATATGGTTGTATAACCTTTGTTGAATGATGGCCTTGAAATCCTTTTTGATTTCAAATGTTGACAACATGCTCTATATATTATGCTAGATGTTTGGGATTTGAGACACACTTTGCGCATGTATGCTTGTTAAGTATTGAGCCATGCACATATTTTTAAACATGTGTATTTATACTGTTGTTGAATGCCTAGACTTTGAGTTTGATTAAATTTTGCTTAAGGCATAAAGATAAGGGGAGAACCTTTGTTCAAACTATTTTTTAATGTTTTCTAGAAAATGTTGTAATCATCAAAAGATTAGAGATTGTTAGCTCATGGGCTTTCTTAATTAATTAGATTTTGATGATTTTGTATAATTCATTTTCTAAGTAAAATTGATTTAAAAAGATAATGTTTAATATTTTTAAAAAGGAAGTGTTGACACAAAATGACAAATGAGATGACACATTTAGCCATTTGAGCTGACTCCTTTATCAAATGAATTAACACTTAAGTATTCTTGGAAAAAAATATTTTGTATCGACCCTAATTGATAATTGAGTCGACACCTTAAGGCGAAGAATGCTTGATGATCTCAAGTATGTCAACACCTTTGAACAAATGAGTCGACACCTTAACATGTTTGCCTAAGATGTTTTTAGGTAGTCCAAGATGAGTCGACACAAAAGGCATTTTGGGTCGACCCAAAAGAACTGAGACCTTCTGCAACAAAATGAGTCAACACAAATAAAAATTTGAGTCAACACCAAAAGACTCTCCAGAACTCACTAAAAGTCATTCGGAAATTTTGAGTCAACACCAAAACAAAGATGAGTCGACACAAATCAACCAAGACTTTCTGTTGAACTTTGAGTCAACACCTAACTGAAGTTGAATCGACACAAAGGAACCGAGTCTTCCTGCAGATTTTGTGAGTTGACCCAAAACGCAACATGAGTCGACATAAAAGAATCGAGTCTTCCTGCAGATTTATAAGTTGACACAAAAAGCAATATGAATCGACACAAACAATTTCTCTTGGAAAGCTGAAGTATTATTCAAGTCGACCCAAAATAGATTTGAGTCGACACCGTTGTGTGGGTGAGAAGATGTAGAAATTCATGACGACACCAACGAAGAAATGAATCGACCCATTCACTTGAAGAAATTCACTCACCGTTATGTGGGTGAGTGATAATCTCATTAAATTCTTCATCTATTGTATTTAAGGTTGAGTTACCCTTGTTCCTTTGAGTGAGTGAGTGATACTCTTCAAAGAAGAGCTCAAGAGTAATTAGAAAAAAATAAGAATTATTTTCGTAGGATCATCTTGAGACTGTTGTAAGGCTTTTGAATGTGCCCGTAAAAATTCGTATCATAGTGGATATTCTCAAGAAAGTCTTGAGGAGTGAACGTAGATTTGTTAGAAGTCAAACCACTATAAATCTTGGTATCGAGTCCTATTTCTCTCTCCCATACCTCTTTAATATTCTCATTACTTTATTTCTTGTTATATTTGCTATATTTGTTTGAGATATTAAAAGATTTTTAAAAAGATTTTTAAAATCGTTATTATCCTTTTTAGACCCAATTCACCCCCTCTCTAGGGTTGCCTAAACTAACAATTGCTATCATAGCTTGGGATCTTATTTTTGATTTAACCGTCTAAGAGTTTTCATGGCAACCAGTAGCATTGGACCCATTCAATTTGAGGGTTAGTCCACCAATAGACCTCCTATGTTCAATGGAATAAATTATAATTATTGGAAGACAAGAATGAAAATTTATATTCAAGCCGTAGACTATGACCTATGGAGAGTAATCATAAATGGACCAAAATCACCTACCAAGACCGTAGAAGGGGCTGTCGTCCCTATATCTGAAAATGAATGGACCGAAGGTGACATAAGAGAGATTCAAAAGAATACTAAGGCTATGAATCTTTTATATTGCTCTCTTGACCCCAACGAGTTCAATAGGATCTCAACTTGTAACACTGCCAAAAAAATTTGGGATTGACTTGAGATTACCCATGAGGAAACCAACAAAGTCAAGGAATCTAAGATAAGCATCACCACATCACCACATAATTGCGCAATTAGTGACACGTTAGAACTTGCAGTCAGCTGCCATGCATCACCACATCACCTGCCACATCATCACTTGGCAAGCCATCAGTTGCCATATCAGCGACGCGTCAATTGACACGTTAGCATTTGTTAGCCCAATCATTCGCTATGCTTTCATTTATAGCCTAATCAGCTATTGCGTTGTCTGCTGCATCAACGTTACGTTAATAGCACGTCCAGTTTTTTTTGGGGACATATTTGGGCCTATTTGGATGATTTCGGACTCATTCTTACCTAATTCGAATATTTTGAATGCAACTGTGAGCTCCATTTTGCGAGATTTAGCCACGAAGTTACTAATTGTTTGGTGTTTTAAAATAGCAAGTAATAGTACACAAAAATTTGACAGACGAAGCAATTTTAATTTGTGGTAGAGCACGATCAAGAATATATTGACTTGACGTGACTTAATACAGCCACTAATCGGACAAAAGCCAAAAAGTATCAACAATGTTGCTTGGACAACATTAGAAATGAAGACTGTTAGTACCATCTGCCTACGTTTGGCGAATGAGGTCAAATACTTGGTGCTTAACAAATCATCAGTTGTTGAGCTATGGAAGAGGCTGGAGTAGTGATACATGTTAAGATCGCTTAAAAACAAGCTATTTCTGAAGAAACAGGTTTATTAGCTAAGAATAGAGGAAGGGGTTAACATTCATGATCACATTAATGACTACAACAAAATCATGACCCAGCAGATGAGCCTCGACGTTAAAGTTGAAAAAGAAGATAAAGTACTTCTTCTCCTAGCATCTCTCCCATCGTCTTCTGATGGTCTTGTCATGGCATTGCTTGTTGGAAAAGACACCTTGAGATTAGAAGAAGTGATGGCTTCACTACAAGATACTAACACCCTGAGAAACCCTGAGAAAGCCAATTGTTAATTCTCAATGGTGTGCCTCGATAACACAAGGTGAGAGACAAAGTATAGGCAAAAATCTAAATAGAAATGAGTCGAACCACCGCGATAGATCGAGAAGTTGAAGGTCCAAATCAAGAAATCCAGCTAATTCCAATAACTCAAAGAAGGTCAAGTGTTGGAATTGTAGGAAGACCGGACACTACAAAAACCAATGTTGATCCCAAAAAAAGGAGCCAGAGAACAAGACAAAAGCCAATGTCGCCTCTTCTTTTAGAAAAGAAGATGTGCTACTATGCTCCTTAGAGAACAAGGAAGGTTCTCGGGTATTAGACTCTGGAGTCTTATTCCACGCGATAAGAAAAATTAAGCAATCCTCGATAGGTATATACCTGACAATCTTAGAACTATTTATCTTGGTGATGACAATCCTTGTGAGATTGTAGGAAAAGGTCAAGTACAAATAAAGTTGTCAGGTACCACATGGAGTTTGATAAATGTCAGATATATCCCAGATCCCAAGAAAAATTTAGCCTCTGTGGGACAACTTGCAAGTGAATGGAACACAACAACCTTCTATGACAACAGTTGGAAAATTTCCAAAGGTGTAATGACAGTCTTACATGATAAGAAAAGAGGTATTCTTTGTATGACAACAGATGTTTGTATGTCAATTTCAGTCGCAGTATGAAAAGAAGAGTCAAACCTATGGTATCAGATACTCGATCACATGAGTGAAAAGGGACTGAAAATCATAACCTCAAAGGAAAAGATACCAGGTCTCTGGTCAGCTAACATCGACCAATGCGAGAGCTGTATCCTTGAAAAACAAAAAAGAGTCAACTTTTCAACGAGCAGTAGAACTCCAAAGAAAGGAAAATTAGAGCTAGTATATGTTGATGTCTGGGGATTGAGCCCAGCCTCATCTTTTTGCGGAAAGTCTTATTTTGTAACTTTCATTGATGACCATTCCAATAAGGTATGGATTTATTTTCTGAAACATAAATCTGCTGTGTTTGATGGTTTCAGAATATGAACCGTACATTGACAGAGAGAGCTAGAAGCATGCTCTTACAATTTAGTTTTCCAGAATAGTTTCAGGCAGAAGCAATCAGCACAACAGCTTATCTCGTCAATCGAAGTCCATCAGAACCATTATAGTTCCAGATACCAGAGCAGGTATGGAGTAGAAAGGAAGTAAAACTTTCACATTTAAAAGTTTTCAGTTGTGTTACTTATATACATATTAGTAATCAGGCTAAGGGCAAGCTTGACCTAAAATCTCATAAATGCACACTCATTGGATATGGAGAATATGAGTTTGGTTATCACCTTTGGGATGACCAAAACAAGAAAATAATCAGAAGTCGAGATATTATTTTCAACGAGAAGGTTATATACAAAGATGCAACATCATCAAATAATCCCACACAAAGTAACCCCAACATTATAGAGTTGGATTTTCCTATAGATAGTAATGTGACACAATATATAGATCAGAGTCCCCCAGCATAGGAACTTACCACAAAGAGATGCACTGATGCACCACAGTCTCCAACTGCACCTCTGGCTCCTGTACCAAGGAGGTCCTCCCGACCACATGTACCAAACATGAGATATTTGGATTACTTATTACTAACTGATGCAGGAGAACCAGAGTGCTATGATGAAGCATGCCAAGTGGATGATGCTAGAAAGTTGGAACTTGCTATGAAAGATGAGATGAAGTCCCTCACCACCAATAAGACTTGGGAACTAGCTAAGTTACCCAAAGGAAAAGAACCTTTTCAGAATAAATGGGTGCACCGTATGAAAGAAGAGCATTATGGTTCGAGAAAACACAAAGCGTGACTCTTAGTCAATGGATTCCAGCAGATAGAAGGTATTAACTACACAAATATTTTCTCACCAGTTGTAAAATTAACGACTATTCAATTGGTTTTGAGTATAGTTGCAACAGAAAAATTACACCTTAAGCAGTTAGATGTTAAAATTGCTTTCCTCCATGGTGATCTAGATGAGAAGATATACATACACCAACCTAAAGGTTTTGCAGAGAAAGGCAAAGAAAACCATATTTGCAAGTTGAAGAAGAGTCTGTATCGATTGAAACAGGCTCTAAGACTATGGTACCAAAAGTTTGACGGCTTCATGTAGACCAATCACTTCAAAAAGTACAATGCTAATCATTGATGTTAATCAAGAGGTATCAATCAAGTTATATAATTCTTTTACTTTATGTAGATGGCATGCTAGTTGTAGGACTAGCCATGGATGAGATCACATAACTGAAGAAGTAATTGTCTATCGAATTTGAGATGAAAGACTTAGGTCCAGCAAAGCAAATTCTTGGAATGTGAATCACTAGAAATAAAAAGGATGAAACTTTGTAGTTGTCTCAAGTAGAGGACATCAAACGAGCTCTCAAGAGATTCAACATGGATGATGCTAGGACAATTAGCACAGCTCTAGCTAGTCACTTCAAATTATCTAAGACACAGTCTCCTGAAATAGAAGAAGTAAAAAGTGCGATGGCCAACGTTTCATATGCCTCAACAGTAAAAAGTTTGATGTACGCTATGGTTTGCACGAGACCAGATACCAGTCATTCTATGGGACCTATTAGCAGATTCACACCAAATATAGGAAAACCACATTTGGAGGTAGTAAAGTGGAGACTTAGTTATCTCCGAGGAATAATTAATAAATGTTTACATTTTAACAAAACAGAATTAAAATTGTAGGGATTTGTAGATTCGAATTTTGCTATGAGACAGATCAAAGAAGAAACACTACTTGCTATATCTTCATAGTAGGTGCAAATATTGTTAGTTGGGTATCGCATATACAAAAAATTGTTGTAATATCCACTATATATGTAGCCATGACAGAAGCCAAAAATGAAATGATATGGCTACAAGGTCTGTTAGCAGAATTGGGTTTCAAAAAGGTTAAGAATGTTTTGTACTGTGACAGCCAGAGTGCTATTCACTTGGCAAAGAACTCAGCATTCCATTCGAAGACCAAACACATCAGACTTCGCTATCACTTCATTAGATCTCTTTTAGAGAAAGGGGTGCTAGCAGTTGAGAAGATCCAAGGCACCAAGAGCCAGGTAGACATGCTGATGAAGACAGTGATAACAAAGAAATTTGAGTTATGCTTAAGTTCAATAGGTCTTCTCGATGCACTGAAACCATCTCAAAGATGATTGTTGGAAGGCACCCCAACAAGGGGGTGTAGGCACTCTCGCGAGGGGGTGCGGTCACCCAATGACTAGGGCGAAGGCACAACATAGCAGTACTAGAATAGTAGACACCTGTTTGCCCCCACATGTGATGGTTAAGAGCATTAATTGATAAGAAAAAAAGAACAAAGAGACAGAGGGAAAGAAGAAGCCGCACAAAGTCAAGAATCAGTTTTTCTCATGCATGCTCTAATCGTCTTCTCCTGCAATTACTGATTATCCTTGGCAAGAAGATCTCTCAGATTTGATTTGGAAAATTTGATCATCTCCCTTGCTGTGGTTATATACCTATTGTGTCTGTGTGTTTTGTTGAGAGAGAAAAAAGGTGAGAACAACCAAGTGCAAGAATTGCTTTATACTCTATGCGTAAGCAGAGAGGTTGAGTGAGTTTGAATGAGTTATCTCCACATTTGTATTTTTCTATTGACATAGTGGAACTCCCTTTCTCCCGTGGATATAGCCAAAGTTTGGCAGAACCACGTATATGTTTGTGTTTGCAATTGTGTATGTTTCTGGACTAATCAAATATCCCAACAATATATTGCATTACTTACTTTTATTATAGATTATTTTGGAGACAGTTATACTGTTGGATTATCTGAAAAATATTGAAAACTTAGCCAAACTTTTTGAAAATTTTGATACTTAGACTATTTTCGAGAGTCTTTTTTTTTTACCGAGTTATATGTTTTGGGGCGTGACAGTTAATAAGTGTATATGTAGTCATAAGATGGTTACCTTTCTAGTATAACAACCGAATATAGGTGGAGAACACCATCTACTTTTCTTGTTGGTGCATCGGTGAAGACCAAAAAATAGTAAAAATCAATCAAATACCACCGAGAAAATATAAAGTGAATATCTGATTCTATAAGTTCCAGTCATATTTTTTAACATTCAATAGTTTTTTTTATATAAAATAACTTTTTTACTTAAATATATACATTCTCATGCTCTTAAATATTAGGGAAAAATAGAAAAAATAAAGTGATCAGTCTCTTTAACATTTTCCACTCACATTATTTTTCGTCCCTAGTCTTTACCTTCAATTATAATGCACACTTCAATTTCATTTGGTGCTAGCAAGAGGCACATTTTATTTTCCACTCACATTACATTTTGAGACTAGATATAATAGTCTCAAAGCATTATCAACTTGAAAAATCAAAAACACAAACTAAAAGTCCAATATCCAATAATAAATGACTCGATTAAGATGACAAAACAAACACTAATTCTAACTAATTTTGTATAACAATTATTCTAATCATCACATGTTTAATTTTATATATATATATATATATTCCTTGATATAGAGTTGAGACTTTTGAAGCAAAACACTAAGCATTTCATTCCAATGATAAGGGACCCTTGGTAGGCCTCAATGGATGCAGTTGGAGAAGTAGTCCTTGAGGTACTGCTGCTTCTCTTCGTGGCAGCCCACAGCCCTGGCATAAATCGAAGGGTGACCGTCTCTCCGAATAGCTGACATGGCCGTAATGTCTTGTAGTCATACTAAAAATGTCATCCTCTCCAAAACCACCTTCAACACCAGCATTTGCTAAGGAACATGGGGGTGGCACACAAAACCTAAAGGCTCCCTATGGTTGTTGCATTTGCAGCCATTTTCTTCGCAAGATAGATTACAAAAAAGAAATGTAATCAAATGCAATCGAGAAAACCAATCGATGAAGGCCTAATGAGGTCTTCCATAGAGGTAGGCAGAAAATAATGATTAATTTACATAATTAAAATAAGGGAGAAATTGTAAGCATTTGGATGACCCAAAAAATGTTTGTGAAGAAAAACATTATGTACAAATACAACATTGAGGTTTCTGGTCAAGACCGTTCAAATGAGCGTCCATACGAAATGAGACAGCGTGATCATTGTCCAGATGGCGTCCGAATGGGACGCATCAGAATACTGCGCATTTTTACCCTAATCTCTAATTTTCTAATAGCATATAAATGGTGGTTTGTTCTAGACCCTAGAGATAAGTGTGATATATCATTGTGACCAGATTTCTCTCAAAAATTGTGAAATGTGTAAGTCCGTGGATGCATATATCAATTGTCGAATCACGTGAATCTTGTGTGTTGTAATCTTGTGATTTTTTTCTCGTTTCTTCTTGTGTCTTGTGCATGATTCAAAAGGCTTGTGGATGGGATTATCATGTTCTGAATTCTAATAATTGGTATTAAAGCTCTGGATTTTTTAGATTGAAGAACGTAACATGAAAGATGAAGAAAATATCAAGATTGAGAAGTTCAATGGCTCGAACTTCGTCCTCTGGAGGATGCAGATTGAAGACTTTCTGTACCAGAAGGATTTGTTTCTTTCCCTCATCGCGAAAAGCCAAAAAAGATGCCAGAAAAGATGTTGTATGATGAATGGGAAGTAATGGATCATAAAGCCCTGGGGACCATACGATTAAGCCTTGCACCATTTGTGATATCTAACATTGCAAAGGAAAAAATGACAACATATTTATTAACGGCATTGGAAAAGATAGACAAAAAGCCCTAAGCATCAAAAAGGCATGTCTAATGAAAAAGTTATTTAACGTGAAAATGGAAGATGATGCTATCATTGCTGAATATCTCAACAATTTTAATATGATCACCAATCAGTTAGAATTGATGGGTATTGATTTCGTTGATGAAATCAAGGCCCTATTCCTTTTGTCCACTTTGTTAGAAAGCTAGAATGGCTTGGTTGTGGCCGTGAGTAATTCTTCAGAATCAACTAAGTTGTAGCTAGATGATGTTACTGGGTTTATTCTGGGAGAGGAGTCACACAAAAGAACAATGAGTGAGGAGTTGACATCATGATCAATTTTAAACACCAAATGAAGAGGAAGAAAGAATGACAGAAGGAATCAAAAGGGTTGGGGGAACCATAGATCTAAGTCACGGGGAATATCACAGTCGCAGGCTGACGAGCAAAAATTTGGTGGCTGGTGGAACTATAGTTAGAATGAAAGATTATAAGGCACCAAATAAGAAGCAGGAAGACACAAATCAAGGGGCAAGAATATCATGAATGTTGCCCATGATGACGAGACAAACGCCTTAATTTGTGTCATGGACTCCCGCAATGAGTCTTAGATTGTAGATTATGGTACATTGTTACATACTACTCCACGAATGGATATTCTTAGTAATTATGTATAAGGCAAATTTGGAAAAGTGTATCTCGAGGATGACGAAACCTGTAGCATTATTGGGAAGGGTAATATGTAGATCACTCAGACAGACAGATTAGTTCTGAAGCTAAAGGATGTTAGACATTTACCTAGTTTGACAAGAAACTTGATTTTTATGGGCCAGCTATTAAAATCTGGGATTGTGACATCCTTCACAATTGACTCTTGAAAGATAAGCAGAGGGTCATTAGTCTTGGCTCGTGGAAAGAAAGAAGGCATTATGTATGTGTCCTCAGGTTCCTACAGTAGCATATTAGTGGCATCAACTGGGGTTGATGCTAGTACTTGACATAGATGGCTCAATCGCATGAGCAAAAAAAGGATGAAGGTGATGATCTCGAAAGGTATATTACCGGGGTTGCAGTTAGTGGATTTAGACTTCTGTGAAGATTGTGTTTTTGGGAAGTAGAGAAAAGTTTGTTGCACAGGGATAGCAAGGACACCAAAAGCGAAACGACTAGAATTGGTTCTTACAAACGTATGGGAACTGTCTCAAGTATCCTCCATAGAGTTTTCCTACTATTTTGTCACATTTATTGATGATGCTACGAGGAAGCTTTGGGTTTGTTTCTATAAAAATAATCTGATATTTTTAAGATATTTAGAAATTGTAAAGTCCTAGTTGAGAATAAAATAGGAATGAAACTGAAGTGTCAGAAGTCATATAACAAGGGTGAGTATTGCATGAAGGAATTTGAAAACTACTATGTAGTAAATGGGATCAGAAGAATTAAGACTGTTCCACTAAAATCAAGGCAAAATAGGGTGACAGAACGTATGAACATAACGATAATAAAACGTGCCAAGAGCATAAGGTTGCAAACCGGGTTGCCAAAATAGTTTTAGGCTAATGCTGTGAATACGATAACTAATCTGTGAATACGGTAACTAATCTATGAATATGGTAACTAATATGATCCACAGGGGACCTTCAATACTGTTGGATGGTGGACTTCTAGAGGAAGCATGAATAGGAAAACAGGTAGCCTTATCCCATTTGCGTATATTTGGGCACATTTTCTATGTTCATATGGAGCATGATAAGAGAAGGAAGCTTGACCCTAAGTCTAGAAAATGTGTTTTGTTGGTTATGGAATCGATAATTATGTTCACAGACTTTGGGACTATGAAAATAGGAAAACCATTAGGAGTATTGACGTTGTGTACAATGAGTCAATTTTGTTAAAAAACAGATAAGATCAGAAAGAGGTAACTATAGATGATTTAGACTTTGTTGAGTTTTAAAAAATATCTGATAGAGTTTTGAAATCTCAAGATGAGAACATGTAGCCAACTCCACATATGGAGATTCAACCTCCTCCTCCCAAGAGATCCACCAAAGTCAGTAAACCTAGTAGTGCATTATTCACTATAATTGAATTACTTGTTGCTAATAATAGTGGTGAACCAGAATGTTTTGAAGAAGTATTGCAGGTTGACACCTAAGAGGAATGAAAGTATACCATGGATGATGAGATGAAGTTTTATCATCAAATTAGGCTTAAGAGTTGGTTTAGGTACCCAAGGGTAAGTTAACTCTACAGAACAAGTGGATTTATAAACAAAAGGAAGAGGATGATGGGAGCAAAAGGTATAAGGCTCAACTGGTAGTAAAAAACATTCAGTAGAAGTTGGAAATTGATTACACTGAAATCTTCTCTCTAATTGTGAAGATTTTCACCGTTAAATCAGTTTTGACCATTGTGGCAATAGAGAATCTATACCTTGAGCAATTGGATGGCAAAGGGTCAGGAAGCAGTCAGTGAAGAAGAGCATAGAAGTATGGACAAAGTACCTTATACGTTAGCCGTTGGTAGGCAGATGTACGCCATGACATGCATGAGGCCAGACATTTTCAATGCAGTGGGAGTTATGAGCAAGTTTATGTCCAATCCGAGCAAGGAGCACTGGAAGGCAGTAAACTAGATTCCGAGGTATCTTAAGGTGTTAGGTTTGTATACTAAAAATCATGTTTTGAATTTTTAGTATTAATTTTATTTATTAATAAAATATATTTTTCCATTTTAATGAGAATCAGTATGAGAATTGTTTTCATTACATTATTTATTTAATGTTGTATATAGGTGTCTTTTATTCTATATATTAGTTAATTTGGTGTGTAAAGTTCGGCTTACACATAGAACACCAAATTATCAATTCTTGTAGAATATAAGTTTTTGGTTCACAGTCTTAGATAGAACTAGACACACCATTGGTAGGACTGTAACACAGAGTTTTAGTAGATCTGTCTTGACTATAGGGAACGGTATATTTCGACTCACTGTGCTAGTACAGTTTGTATATATTAAACAGAACCACGTTATGATAATTATTTTTGTACTAACTATATAAAATAATTCACACCCCATGATTATTATGAGTGCTTATTGTCATAACCCGCTAGCTTAGTAGCAGTAGAAGGAATGGAGGGTTAGCATATGGCAATTCAAAGCGTTGAAGGCTCATGGAAGGTTCTAGAGCACGCTAGAAGAATCCACGGTGAGGAAGAACCTTGAAGCACCTAGAGAATACCGGAGGAGTCCAGAATGTTTCAGAAAATCCTAGTAGGGTCAAGAAGACCCTAAAAGTGTATAAAAGATTCATCCAAATCCTAGAGCATTTGAGAATATAAGAGAAGATTAAGGAAGCCTAGATATTTTCCAGAAAGATTTTGGGGGGCTAATCGTGGCCCATAGATCAAATAATCCTCACCATCCATTGAGGAGGTGGAGGCCTACATAAGGGTGGAAGGTCTCATTTGGAGATTAACCAAGTGAGTTGGAGAGATGGAGAGCTCTATAGAGAGAGTGAGCCAAGTGAGAGCCTACAAGCTTATAATTTCTTAAGGGATAGAGTCTTGTAGCCTTGTAGCCTTGTAAAGAGCCTTATATACCATTTCTTGTATAGTGAAAATGGCTTACCCAAGTGTGTATGTCTCTTTGTGAGAGTGAGATGTGTGCCTCTTAATCTTGAGTGAGAGAACGTCTGACTTGGACACTCAGGTGCGTTGTTTAAGTGCCGCACAGGGCGTAAGTAGAAGAGAAAGTCTTGGTACATGACAAGTGGTATCAGAGCAATGGTTGCGATAAAGTATACATAGCTACCTCAGGTAATGAGGGGGTTGCGGCTACAACACTCCCAATAAGGAAGAAGACGTCAAACAAGGATGCGATCGCAGCAATGGAAGCACGACTCAACACAATTGAGAAGATCATCGCTGAGTGAATTACTAAGCTCGAGGAAGTGTTAATTGGGCCTGGTAAGTCCAAGTCCCGCGTTTGTGATTCTACACTCAATTTTTCAATCTCATCTTTAGGATGGAGGAACTCGAGGAAAAAATGAAGTCCTTCGAGGAACGGATGACCTCATCTCTGACCAAGCTAGGAACGGATGATCGTGTCTAAGTGGAGACCCTAAAAATAAGAATGGAAAGTTTGAAATTGGAGGTAAAACTATGTAAGAAGGTTATCGTTGCTGCTAAGGCATTGGATTGGCCACACAAAAGAAGGAGGTTCATGCAACCGAACCTAAGAGTTATGATGGTGCAAGAGACGCACGAGAGATCGACAACTTCATATGGATATGGAGCATTATTTTGATAAGGTCGACATCAAAGATGAAGCTGAGAAGGTTTAGCCCGCTACCATATACTCACTGACATAATTATGTTATGGTGGAGAAGACACCATGCTGACAGGGAAGAAGGGCTATGTAGCATAGAGACTCAGGCGGATCTCAAAAGAGAATTGAAGAAGCACTTTTACTCTAAGAATGTTGAGTTCCTAGCATATAAGAAACTCCAAAAATGGAGGCATGAGGGGTCCTTAATGGACTATGTGAAGGAGTACTCAGCTTTGCTGCTAGAGATCCCTAGCATGGCTGAGATGGAGACACTATTTGGCTTCCTAAATGGTTTGCAACCTTGGGCTACGTGGGAGTTACAGAGTTGAGGGGTGAAAGACCTCGCGACTGCCTTAGCAAAGGCAGAGAAGTTGGAGGACTTCAAAGCCCCAAGGAAACCCAGAGGAGGAAGGGACCACCATGTCAAAGGTGGGGGAGTTCGACATCCGAAGAAGACCAATAGTGAAAAATCGTCTCTAGTAGCCACGATGATGAGCAAGTGAGGCAGAGTCCCGAAATGGAAGGGGCAAGATGAATAAAGGGCAACGGCCCATGAAGAAGCGCAATGTTGGGAAAAGGAATTGCAATGCTTTATGTGCAATAGACCTCATTTGGTGAGAAATTACCGGCAAAGGAAGGCTCTATGTGCCTTGCAGAAGAAGTTGTAGAAGGGTTTCGACAGTGAGAGCGCCTCAGGAGAGGAGGCACAACTCGGCAGGGTGCAACTTCTTGGGTTACTCACCAAGAAGAACAAGAAGAAGTAGGAACCCAGAAGCATTAAGAGCAAGGACGTGTTGTATGCAGCAATAAGGGTGAATGGTGTACCCTCTGAGGCTTTAATCGACATTGGAGTCACCAACAACTTTGTCATTGTCGAGGAGGCCAAGAGGTTGGGCTTAAAGAAGAAGCAAGAAAAAGGCTAGTCTAAATCAGTAAACACTAAGGCAAAGACAATTTACGGAGTAGTAAGGAGCACCGACATATCCATTAAGAGATGGTTTAGACGAGCAAAGTTCTCGGTCATCGAGTTGGATGATCACCCAATGATACTTAGGATGGATTTCATAAGGAAGATAAACGTTATACCTATCCCACACATTACAACGATGCTACTATTGGCTGGAGAAATGCTGTGCAACATTCTATTAGTGGCAAGAACTCTACTACTCAAGGAAAATACACTTGCAACTGTGTAGCGAGGAGAGCAACATGGCGAAGGCAAGGATGCAGAGGAAGCTTCACCAAACCCTAGCAATTTGAAAAGACGAAGGTCATATAACGACGTGGTACGCGAAACTACCACGATGTGACGAGGACATCACGGGAATGAATGGGGTAGAGTGTCACGGCCCGCTAGCTCATGTGGTACTATAAGGCATGGAGAGGGTTAAAATATGGCAATTCAAGCCGTTGGAGGCTCGTGGAAGGTTCTGGAGCTTGCTAGATGGATCCAGAACGAGGAAGAACCTTGAAGTGCCTAGAGAATTTCGGAGGAGTCTAGAATGTTCTAAAACATTCTGGTATGGTCAAGAAGACCCTAGAAAGGTATGAAAGATTCATCCAAGTCCTAGAGCATTGGAGAACACTCTAGAACATAGGAGAAGATTAGGGAAGCCTAAACATTTTCCAAGAAGATTATGGAGGGCTAATCTTAGCCCATAGATCAAATCGATCATCATCGTCCATTGAGGAGGTGAAGGCCTATATAAGGGTGGGAGGTCTCATTTAGAGATCAACTAAGTGAGTTGGTGAGATAAAGAGCTCTAGAGAGAGAGTGAGCCAAGTGAGAGCCTGTGAGCTTGTAATCACTTAAGGGAGAGAGTCTTGTAGCCTTATAAAGAGCCTTGTATACCGTTTCTTGATTAGTGAAGATCCCTTACCCAAGTGTGTGTGTCTCTTTGTGAGAGTGAGAGGTATGCCTCTTGATCTTAAGGGAAGAGAAGACTAATTTAGACACTCAGGTGCGCTGTTTGAGTGCCGCACAAGGCGCAAATAGAATAGTAAGTCTTAGCCCGTGACATTATGCTCTTAATTTTGAAATAATTATTAGATATGTATATTTAGTGTTCTTTATTTTGATTCATAAAAGGGTGTAATCTTTTACGGGTTAATAAGCTCGATGAGTTAGATAATGACATTACGTATATGGTGGATATTAATTATTGACGAAATTCATGTCCTGAATAGGAATTGATGATGCCCCTTTAAGAAAACTTATAAATTTTAATTATGTTAAATCCTGCAGGTGGATTTTATAATCTGACATGTCAAATAAGATAAGCGCAAAGTCTTAAGGAATTTTAAATTAGATCAATTAAATATAATTGTCAGTAATTTAATTCAATTAACGGGTATTTATAATCTAACATTGAGAGATAAATAAACATTTAATAACAAGGAGCTCGAAATAAATTTTTTGAGAATAAGACCAGGAATGCAATTACAATTCTTTAGTGGTATGAATTATAATTTATATTTTAAAAAATTAATTCTGGGTTGAATTGAGTTTTTCTAATTACATTAGAAATCCAAGTCTTATTTATTCCTTAAATTCCTATCATAACATATATATATATATGCTATTATAACCATGGTTGCCAGTTGATACATTCATAATATTCCTTAGGGTTTTTCCACACACTTGTGAAAAACCAGAGAAAAAGGATGCAGCCAGATAGGGTTTAAAGAACGAAGGATCGAAACTCACTTTCTTCGTGTTTTTGGTGTTCGGGAATATGGCAGAAGATCTAAGTTGAAGACAGATCGTTGGTTCGTGTGCTGATCTTGAAGTTCAAGTTCAAGTGTTGAAACAAGATCAAATCAGAAGGACCTCGCAGGTATAATCCTTGTTCCGCCTTTGTCGGTTTACCGTTTTCAATTTTTTTGATTCGGAGCCCGTTTAGGGTTTTTTTTCGTCCAAACAATTTTTGCGTAGATCTGTTTTTTGTGTTATGCTGTTCTGTTTTCTGTACTGTTGATTTGATTCGTATGCACCATCATTGATTCCTGAAATTTTGGTCCCTTCAAAGGTACTACAGATTATGCATTGTGCTATGCTGGCTCAGAAACTAGAATACAAGGATTTGTGAATTTAGACCTGGCAGGTGACATTGATAGCAAGAAAAGTACTACCAGGTATGTGTTTACTTTGAATAGTGTAGCAGTCAGTTGGTTATCTAGATTGTAAAAGATTGTGACTTTTTTTACCATAGAGGCGGAGTATATAGAGGCCACGGAGGCGTGCAAGGAGTTGATATGGTTGAAGGTTTCTTGAAGAAACTAGGTATAGAACAAGACAAATGTTAGTTGTTTAGTAACAGTCAAAATGCTATACATCTGGCAAAAAAACTTGGTGTTCTATTCAAGGACAAAATTTATCGATATTAAGTATCATTTCATCCGGTTTCAGTTGCAAGAGGGTCGAATTAATTTGAAGAAGATTCACATAAGTGAGAATCCAGCAAATATGTTCACTAAGGCAGTGATAATAGAGAAGCTAAAAGACTGTTTAGCTTTGGTTGGTCTTCAAGTTTATAGCTCACACGGGTTTATTTATTTGGTTTGAGAAAATGATAGATTTCACGTATCAAAAGACATGGAATGGTTTTACTTCAAATGGGAGATTATTGAAAAATTATATAAAAAAAACCTTCTAGACAGTCCCGTCTGGATGGGTGTCCAGACGAAATACAACAGCGCAGTTTTTGCCTTTCTAGTGAAAATTGTGAGGATGAGCGTCTGAACAAAATTGGAAGCACCGTTCGGACGGGAGTTCGAACGTAACACAATGGACTACTACGCATTTTTACCCCAATGTCTGACTTTCTAATAACATATAAAAGGTGTTTTTGTTCTAAATCCTAGAGATAAGTGTGATATGTCAATGTAACCCGATTTCTTTTAAGAATAGTAAAATGTGTGAGTCTATTGACGTAGGCATCAATTATTAAACAATGTAAATTTTGTGTGTCGTGATCTTATGGTTTTTTTTTTCGTTTTTTCTTATGTTGCTTGTGCGTGATTCAAAAGACTTGTGGGTGAGATTATCGTATTCTAAATCTCAACAAAAAAAATAGAGGAATAGAGAGAGATACCTAAAACAAATCACTAACAAATGGTAGGAAAGTGGGGTTAAGTGGAAATAACTGCTAATTGCAGTTGAATGGAAATGGGAGTTGACAACAACGTGGATTTTCTTTTGGGATAGTTTTAAATTTTTAGCCTTATAGCTAGCACGAGATGGAGAATAATTATGTAATTGCAAAATGTCATAGTGCTTCACTATTTGTAATTGTAAAACTATGTGATTTTCTCTCCAACTAATCCATTTTTCAAAAGCTCTTTCTAACTTCACCATCGGAGTAGCTTTC
>JAUMHN010093235.1:0-25383 GCA_032360265.1 Heliamphora ciliata
CCCAAGATACCCCTCAATCCATCTCTATAACAAACCCTAACAAAATAAAATAAAGAATGAGTCAAAAAGGCGTCGTAGGAGTGATTTAGGGACTATTTTTTTTTGGGTAATTAAATGTGATATATAAAAAAGAAAAGGAACATGAATACAAGGGGAATACCCAAGGCCATACAAAACACCCACAAGAAACCAGAAGCAAAGGAGAATAGGCTTTAGGCTTAGCCAGAACCAAGATAAAACGGCTTTAGGCCAAGCCGGAACCAACGAAACAAGAAACAGAAAATCCAAAAAATGGATGCCCAAGCCATAACACCAAAAGGGTAATGGACTAGAAAACCATACAGCAAGAGACCAAAAGGCCTAAACACCCTAGAGCCTCAAAAACCGCAACAACAAAAACCATAACTAACACCAGAAAAGAGCAGGCAAACAGCACCACCGCCTGAGCCGAAAGTAGCAAACTGACAGACCCAAGAGAGACGCACAGTTGAATTGAGGCATCAAAAGCCTGACCCAGGCACAAAACAGCCCAAAACAGGCAGTCGAACGTGAAATTTAACAGCAAACCCAGCAAAAAAAACTACCAACGGAATAACCTGAAAACCATACCAACCTACAAACCAGAAACCCGAAACATAGAACCCAAAGATTGCACCACAGCCCAGAACTAGCAGACTCGAGCAGCATAGAGAACAATAAAAACAAACCGAGACAGCCAGATTTAGGGACTGTTTATGTATGAGTAAGCTTTGAATGTATTTGCATGTGTGTATCTTTGAGTTTTATGGCTTAAACATGTTCTGAACCTTTGGTTTATGTGAGTTTACAACATGCATGCAAAGAAAACAAGTCAAAAATGTACATAACATAAGCTAAGCAAGCAAAACCTTAAGTAGCCTGATTTTCTGGACTTACTCACTTTCTGCAACCGACTTTAAAACACCATAACTAAATGTAGAAAAATGTTCTTAAAGTTATTTTTGTGTCCAGATCTAGAATTTTGAGTTATCTTTAATACAGAATTGGTTTGAAGTGATTTCGTTGGGTAGAACTCCAGATATCTCATTTTTTCCAAAGAGTGTCAGATCATGACCACTCTGAGTTGCAGACCTAAAAACCCTATGTTAAAGTGAGAACCGAGCTTTGATCAAAACATAGAAGTTGTAGAGGACACATTTAGTCTTCTGTACACCAAACATGAGCCAAAAACATGAAGCTTTGATGAGTCAAAAACACTTCCTAAATTCTCTATTAAGGTTTAGTGACTGATAGACTTTTCTGTCACACCGTCTTGTGAGGCCTAAAACCTAACTTTTTAGAAGCCAAATCCAAAAGTGGTAAACATGGACTTTGTGGATAACATATTAAACTAGTTATTGAGCAACAATCAGCTCAAAATACCCTCGAATGATACCCCAATGGTTTTAAACATTCTCTGTTAAAAACACACTCTACAGACCCTTTTTAGGCTGACTGAACCCTTTTTATAAATTGGCCAAATTCGCAAACTTTTTCCAAATAACTTGCCCTAACTCAAAACATGAAACTTGTAAGGGATATCGTAAAATAGAAGCTCACCAAATATCAGACCAAGAGCCCTTGATTTGATACTGAAAAACTGAGGCCAACAGAGGCCCAATTTCTAGGATTTTCTCTGTAAAGTGCTGAAAGATTTTTACTAAAATAAAATAAATGACCTTTTTACCTTAGGAATTGACCTTAGTCGTAAACATGAAAGTTGTAGGATATATTTTTATCTAATTGGTGTTAAGATTTCAGAAATTAAATCATTGCCTAAGTGCTTCGAAACACTGTTACAATTTTAAAACTAGCAATTAAACTTGTACCTAAAATTGGCTAAGTGTTTGAATGGTGCGTTAGCCTGTGTTTGGACTAGCTTTTTTTAGTGGCTTTTGGGCTTTTTAGTTTTTTTGTAAAAAAGTAGATGTCAAATCATGACTTTTTTGGGAGACAAAAAAGCCAAAAAGCCAAGCTAAGCCAAACCAAGTGGCTTTTTCTTGTAGAAAAAGCCAAAAAGCTTGGCTTTTAAGCCAGGCCCAACACAGGCTTATGAGACTTGATTGTGCGAACCTTATTTGAACTTTGTGAGTAATTAGTACATGAAAATGATGCCTTTGATGAAATGAACTCATGCTAATGGTTTGATTTTTGGTCGCTTAAATTGTGGTTATGCTTCGCATGATTGTACTCTATGCTTTAGTGAGTTGTACCTTTTGCTTTAAAGACTTGTACTTTATGCTATATTAGTTTGTACGTCATGTCATGTTTAGTTTCATACCATGCTATTGTTACGTTGTACTTCTAGATACAAGTTGTTGCAACATAAGCATCAATGCATTACACTTTAAGCATCTTGTGGGTTGGGTTTTGTGCGTAAATTATTGGCCAGAGAATTTAGAATAAGGATAGAGGATTTGAAATAATATCATGGTTAGAAAGTCCTTGTTAATGGGGGTGTTGACAATGGGCCATATACGTCTTGAGCCATGTTACGTCTTGAGCCGTATTACGTCTTGAGCCGAACTGTGGCTATATGCCGCAATGATCGGGAACGCTGATGAACGGGAACCTAACGTACGGGAACGTAGTGGTACCATTCGGGTTATTATAATGATATGTAGAATTTGGGCTATGTGCATCCTGAGTCGTGTTACGTCCTGAGCTGTATCACGTCTTAAGCCGAACGGCCGCTATATGCTGCAGTGATCGAGAACGCTGACGAACGGGAACCTAACATACGGAAACATAATGGTGCTATTCAAATTATTATGTTAGCTTGATTTACCTTCAGGCCATGAACGTCATGAGCCGAACAACCGCTATACGCCGCTGTGATCGGGAACACTGACAAATAGGAACTTAACGTACGGGAATGTAATGGTACCATTTTGATAATCATGTTTGATATGATTGACTATGGGTTATATACGTCCTGAGCCGTGTTATGTCCTGAGTCGTGCCACATCTTGAGCCGAACGTCCGCTATACGCTATCGTGATCGAGAATGTTGGTGTACGGGAGCTTAACTAACGGGAACGTAATGGTGTTACTCAAAATTTGATTAGTTGATTTATAATCGGGTTGGGTAACTGTATTGTATTCATCTGCATTACGCACTAGCATAATTGTTCTTACATATGCTTACCCTGTTGAAAATGTTAAATTGCCTGTCTATTTGGCCTTAAAATTGTATTGGGTATTATATGATATGTATTGTAGGATATTTTGTTGAGTTTATTATACGGTTTAGGAAATTTGCTTCTGGACTCCGGCTCAAGGCATTCGTGCCACAGGTAAAGAAGAAAGACCTTTTGAGGAAGGCGTGTTCGTTGAGGAAGAAGACTACGAAGAAGAGGTAGAGTGGCAGGAGCCGGTTAACCCTAATGATGCTATTTGAAGACGTAGGATGTCTACTTTTTGAATCTTTTGTTCAGTTTTCCACGGACATGATGTAACTTTTATTAAAATTTCTGGATGACTATAATCATTAAGTATTTGGAACAAATTCTGAACCATCCATGATGCATTAATTATCATATATAATTATGAATGCTCGGCTAGAATATGTCCCTTATTTATAGTTACATATGTCCCGACATGCCCAGGGAACGGGGTGTCACAGGTAATCCACTACTTGATGCCCATGGCTGGCTGCACCAGAAGCAAAGAAAATCGTGCTGCTCTGGCCCCTCAGAGGATGCTACTGATGGTGCTGGTACCAAGAGCTGCTGTCGTGACCCAGATAGATGAAAACTAGGGCCAAAGGACCTTTGTCTCTTGTTGGAGTGCCCACCTGACAGTGCTTTTGGGCCACCTTGCGGTGCCCTGACCTCCTTGGAACCACGAGTCTCACTCAAAGTGTTCTCGATCATTGCTGCCGACTCTACCAGCTCTTTGAAAACACACAGCCTCATCCCCGCCACTCGCTCTCTGATCACAAGCCTCAATCCCATCTCAAACTTCTTCAACCGCAGCTCATCTGTGGCCACCAACTCCGGTGCAAAACGGGATAGACTTGTAAATCTGGCCTCGTACTACGTAATACTCATTGCTCCCTGAGTGAGAGCATAGAACTCCTCTCTGTACAAGTCCCTCGAAGAAGACAAAAAAGTACTTCTCTAGAAAAACCACCGTGAAAGCTGCCCACGTGCCCTCCATAATATTTTTGGTATATTTCCACCACTCATGGGCCTCACTTCTCTACTGAAAAGTGGCAAAAGAAACCCTCAAATCATCCTCAACTATCTGTAGAGTATCAAGGATCTGGGTCACCAATTCCAACCACTCTATAGCTACCTTAGGATCAAGATCCCCAGCAAAGGTAGGAGGGTCAAAACGACTGAACTCTCGCATCGCCACTGTCGCTCTTGGCTCGAGTTCTCTCTCTCTCTCTCTCTCTCCCCTAGAAGCCTCAGCTAGCTGACGGATGGAGCCTACCATCTCACACAGCAACTCTAACACATCAATCGGTCATTAGGGAGCATTTGCATCCCCAGCATCAGGCATAGGCACATTCCCTTGGCCTAAACCACGGCCACGGCCATGACCACAGCCTCATCCTCTCCGCACAGACATCACATCTATATAAAAAAAGACAGAACATAAGATACAGCACATCGCACTAACATAAACATTAACCACATAATCATGCTAACACATAGCCACCCGAGATCATAAAGACACACCTCACATACTGAGGAGAACCGACAAGAGTGACGTGTCAATTTGAATAACCTACTTAGATTCCTTGTCAGAAAACACATTGGCCAAACGTATTTCTAACTCGGCTTCCAAATTTGTTAATCCAGACGCCCAAAGGCAAGATTAATCAATCCTAAGGTTCAACCCCCATGCTCACATATACACGACATTCACATATTCAAGAAATGATTATACTCGTGTTATCAAAACAACTGAAAACATGCAATCAACCACACGCAATCAACCTCACAATGTGATGAACCCTCTTTCCATGACTCTTAGGTATTCGCACCCAAAGCTCAGATACCATTCTGTCACGCCCTGACACCCGGGTCACGTGAAACCTCCATAAACAACCACATTGCACTGAAAAACAACACCAAAACCGATGTTTCACTCTCAAGATAAAAGGCATACATGCATTAAGTATAATTTCCAACAGGCATACAACACTTGGTTCCTACACCAAGGACATGAAAAGCAATACCAGATCCAAAAAGAAACAAAACGAAGACTATAAATCTTTTGCCCTAGCTGGCTCCTCCGAATCAACCTGCGTGATCGTATACACCTGAAAAATATTTTTAAATCCCACACCGTGAGCCAAAACTCAGTAGAAACTAGAAAAATATGAAGTAAAAGTTGAACATGCTAAGAGAATAATATGCAGTTTTCAACTCTCTTTAAAGCCTCAAAATGGTTTTTCATAATCAAATGAGATGTAAAAAGATATGAAACTTTTTTACTCACACGAGCCTCGAAAACTATTTTTATGATTCACATGCAATCCATGCCATGCATCTTCTCGGGCTTTCACCTAAGGACTGCAGCCCTATCTAATGCATCGTTAACAAGAGTTAACATATGCAACACACGTAACCCAACTCATGCAACCCATGCAACTTCATGTCCACATCTCCATCCCTTAGATTCCACACACACATGCATAAACAAACCCAGAGTTTTAAAGCAGGAAACTGCGTACACACACCACATTTCACACAACAACGTCATCCCCAAAGACGGCAACGAAACAAAACAAATCCCCAAGGCCCAAACACAACCTGCCTAAATATGGAAAGAAAAACACCCCTCCCTAGGAGTTCAGTCGACTGAAACACTCTATTTAGTCGATCCATTCAGTCGACTGAACTCACCCCTTCAGTCGACTGAACTCTGTGAAAAACCCTAGTGCCGTCAGAAAAACTTCACCAAATACCTTGCATAAACTCGAATCAAGCCAACCAAACTCATTTTTTATAAAACCCACAATCATACATAAGTCCACAACCTCGAAGATAACCGAAAAATGCATTTAAAAACCTTTTATCCAACTAAAAACACCTAAATTGATTTTTCATGTATTTATAAATGGTAAAAGCACATACAATTCTACGTAGCACCCCATTAAGACATGAGAGTCTAGGATCCTACCTCGATGAGTTAAAAACTAGAAGCTCAAAATGCCAGCTAAAAATAGACTTCGTCGAAACGAGATTCGGTCTGGATGAATGCGTAGCCATCGACGAGGATACTAAGGAGCCGCTATTCGATCACCAAAAACTAAGCTCGGGCCCATAGAAATCTAGAGAGAAGGCAGAGGTTTCGTTTAAAAAAAAACTTAGCTTGCATGTTTTGGAAAATATCCCATAAATATCTAAAGGCTAGACATTTATAGGCCTCGCTTGAAAATATCTTTTTTTTTAACTTCGCACCACAACGCCCAACGGTCCCGGTATCCAACCTAACATGCATTTTTAAGCCCGAGTATGCATAAAATGCATATAAACATGCAATTATAAAAATGATAAACAACGCATTGAAAAACACCGTAAAAATCAAAATGGGTCAGGGTCTCACAGCTATGAACCTGGACACACTGTCACACATTGTTCCTAAGAGAACACATCCTCCAAAAACTAACTCCAAAGGACCCATGAAAATTTGGTCTCCCTCATGTTTGACGCAGCGAACTCAACTTGAGGATTACTGCGCGAGCTCCCCTATAACGGTGAATATAGTGTCTCCCTTTTTAGATACGCCTGAACCTGTGGCGAGTCCCTCCTCGGCTGCCCTGCGAAGTGATGCTCTGATTCAAGATCCGATCTGTGAGACTCTAATGGCAAAACTCCATGAAAGGGTTGCGGCTGGGGCTCTGAATCGTGCACGGCTTGGGCTGAGCCCTCTCGGCAAGGACCAGATTGTGGATATTGAAGCTCACTTGGAGAATCTCCATAGCGGAAAGCTCACAAGCCCCTCATCCTCTAGTACGAAACTTCTCCCCAGTATAGTAGCTTATAGTGTTGATGGGGCTCCAACCGTGTCCTTCAACGGTGGAGCTGAGAGGTTTCCCTTTTCGGCAAGGGGCAGGGGAGGCAGGTGTCCCCTGATTAGGGGAGGCGCTCGATTTGGTAGGCGGGAACAGGTGCCATTAGCCAAGCAGGGGGTTGCGCCTGTTGTTGGGGTTGCTAGGCCTTGGGCCCCCATGGTTTCTCAAGCTTATCTGAGTGCTGAGCATGAGGCTACTGAAAATTTTGCAAATGTAGGCAAGGTGCTCGAGAATTTGACTCAACCAAAATCTTGGGCATCTTTCCTTATCAACTGAAGTTTTTCTTGTTCTAACCTTGAATTTTTGGAAGCTAAAAACCCAAATCATCCTGAGATTATTGAAATTTCCAGTGATATTATCGACGACAAGTTTTGGGAACCATGCCTAGTGGGCTATTTCTTGGATATAGACCTAGCTTTTGGTTTGGTTTGAGCTACGGCTAGGGTGTTGTGGGGGCAAGATGGTTTGGTGGATGTCTACGGTACTGACAAAGGTTTCTACATTTTTAAGTTCTGCAGTATGGAAGCTATGGAGAAGCTTTTGGACAAGGGGCCTTGGTATTTCTCGGAAAGGCTCTTGATTCTGTGTCGTTGGAAAAAGAGGCTCAAGCTTGCTAAAGAAGCTCTCTCTAAAATTCCTGTCTGGGTGAAATTTCATGAGCTTCCTCTCGAATTTTGGAATTCTGCATGTCTGAGTAGAATTTTTTTTTTGGATAATTAATTGTAATATAAAAAGAAAAAAAGTTATATGAATACAAGGGGCATACCCCAGGAGATTACATAAGTACCACTAGGAGCCTACGTCCTAAACATATTTAACAACTAAAAAACCAAACCCCCGCACTAAGCAGGGGATAACAAACAAAAAAACATATTTCACGCACAATCCGCGTGAATAGGAAAAAACCTACTAACAAGTCTGCACACAACCCGCACGGATAGGATGCATCATATAACTAAAACACCAAAAACTAACTCAAATGTAGTAGTCATAAGTCAGCCAATCAAACCAACGAACTGACTAAGGATAAGAACAAATACCAAAACCCAACCAAGGTAAACTCAGTCTCTCAGATATAGTCACACTCTCCAACTCAAAGGGAGGAAAAGATAGAGATAAGGTCACCTTTGCTGAAGTTAAGAAATAAGTCTATACCAAAGTTAGTTCCATAAATCCATAGTCATGAGGTAACACCATCAAAGGTCACCTCAAGACTCCTTAGAAATCCTGTCAAAAAAACATAATATGCCCAAGAAGAGCGCAATACCCCGGTAGCTCAGGAGGCTAAAGAAAATTAGGTCTCAAGCCACGGCGCTAAGGAGCATGAGATAGAACAGTCCCAAGAAAAAATCTCAGCTCCGAGACAATCGGCCAGCACCTAAGCAACTCCACCATCGGCCCCATCTTCGCACCCTAACTTGCGTAGCCTAAGCAGATGTGGAATTAAGCCCCTCCCAGCCATATAATAGCTCAGATAACAGAAACAACTGAGGAACAACAATAGCTAGTGCAGTTGGTATTCCTCTCTATCTGGATAAGGCCACGGATACAAAGCAGCGCATCTCATATGCACGGGTGTGTGTGGAAGTCAATGCGACCAAGCCTTTGTTACATTCTATTTTGGTTCAATGTGAAGGGGATAGTGTGGAAGTTAGTGTTGAGTATCAAGGTCTACCATCGGTTTGCTCCCATTGTAAAGCGTTTGGTCATGATATTAGCCGATGCCAGAATAAGCCTATAAAGTGTCAAGATGATTGGACTCCAGTTAGTTGAGGAAAGGGGGTCGTCAAAGGTGGTAGGTCTGACCGTCCTTCTTTTCTCTCCTCTTATGCCTCTCCCACTTGTGAAGCTGCATTGAATATGGGAAGGCTCGTGAGCCAGATGATGATACAACTGTTGTGGGCATTGGCGAAGTTTTGCAGAAAGGAGCTAATAGTAAGGTGGCTGATGTGCCTATGGAAGTAGTTGATGGAGTGAAGTTAAAAATACCCACAGATGCGGGCAATAGGGAGCAAGAGGAGCATATTTCTTCACATATGGATGCAGGTGATTGTGAGATGGCTAGTAATAATGTAGCTTCTATGGATTTTTCAAATTCAGCAGAGATGAATGATAGGGAGCAAGCAGCAACTATAACTCTTACTTTAAATTCCTTCAGCGTGCTTGTGCATAAGAAAAAGAAAAAGAAACAATGGTCCCAAGCCCTTTCGGATGGTGAGTATGAAGCTTCTCCTTCTCCTTCTCAACAGAAGGCAGGGAGTAAGTAGTCTCAGCCGTCCAATGGTAAGAAAAAGAAGAAACCGTCTCTTGGTCATTTAAGTTGGTAGTTCTATCAATGAGGGTTGTATGTGGTTTTGTTTGGTTAGCATTTCTCCCCCACACCCATGCGGGGGTTTTGTGGTTTATGTTGCTTAGTTTCCTTGTTTTGTTTGGTTAATCTTGTAACTACCTGGGGTATGCCCCTTGGATTCATGTACATTTTCTTTTTTTATGCTGCATTTAATTACCCAAAAAAAGAAAATTTGGGTACAAAAAATCAAAAATTGGTTCTCCTTGCAGGTATGTTTCAAGTCCTCATTTAAGGAGGAGATGTGGTATCTTGATAGCGCTTACTCAAGACACATGACAGGCGACTAATCAATGTTTGCATTCCTCAAACCAAAAGATGGTGGATTTGTTGTAACATTTAGAGACAATAGCAAAGGAAAAATTATAAGAATTGGTTGTGTCGGTAAAATTCCTTCCCCTTCTATTGAAAACGTTTTGCTTATTGATGATTTAAAACATAACCTTCTTAGCATAAGCCAACTTTGTGACAAAGGTCACAAGGTTATCTTTGATCATGCTATGTGTGTTATTGAAGATTCAACCAATAACAAAGTTATTTTTGAAGGTCATAATCATAAAAGTATTTATACATTCAATCAAAATGACCTTTTTAAAAATGACACCAAGTGCTTAGCCGCCTTAAGTAATAATAGTTAGTTGTGGCATAGAAGGCTTGGACATGCACGCATGAACTTGATTTCTAAACTTTTGAAAAAAGAATTGGTGATTGAGTTATCCCAAATCAAATTTGAAAAAGTTAGAAGTTTTCTTCATTTCAAAAATGCAATTTCAACTTTTAGGCCCTTACAACTATTGCACATTGACTTATTTGGTCTAACAAGGACTCTAAGTCTTTTTGTTTTTGATGACGGAGGAACCACCTCAAGGCAGGGCCCTTTTGGACCCACCCCTAAAGCGTAAACCTCTGGATACCTACAACCACCCACAAACCACAGATATCGGTTAAATCAAGGCGCTTCCAACTCTAAGTTTTGGAGGCAAGAGATATGCATTTATTATTGTTGATAACTTCTCAAGATACACTTGGGTATTTTTTCTAGCTCATAAGGATGAAACCTTTGCCTCATTTGTAAAACTATATCGAAGAGTTCAAAACGAAAAAAGTTTTTAAATTACAAGTATCCGAAGTGATCGTGATAGAGAATTTAAAAATAAAGATTTTAAAAAGTTTTGTGATGAAAATGATATTAACCATAACTTCTCTGCTCCTAGAATCCCTCAACAAAATAGAGTTGTTGAGAGAAAGAATAGAACATTAGAATAAATGGCTAGAACCATACCTTGTGAAAATAATCTACCACGATACTTTTGGGCCAAGGCTATCAACACAGCTTGTTTTATCGTGAATAGAGCCATGATATGAGTTTTCTCAAGAAAATCCCATATGAGCTATGAAATGGTAGAAAACCTAACATCAGCTATTTTTGCACCTTTGGGTGTAAATAATTTTTCTTAAACAACAACAAAGAACTTTTGGACAAGTTCAACGCAAAATCTGATGAAGGTATTTTCCTAAGATATTCTTTATCTAGTAAAGCTTATAGAGTTTTCAACAAAACGACCCTAGTTGTTGAAGAATCTATACATGTTATTTTTTATGAAGATAATCTTAGTTCTTCAAAGAAATTTTTATGAAGATAATTTGATTGAAATAGAAAAAAGTGTTGAACATATCTTCATTAAAGACCTATATGAGCTAAATCAAGAGAAAGCTTCAACTTCCCAACAAAATGAAGTTCAACAGGCTACTGGACCATCAAATCCTGAAAATCTAGGCATGCTTAAAGAGTGGAGGTATGCTCATGGTCACCCAAAAGATCTTATCATTGATAATCCATCTCAAGGTATCAAAACTCAATTTTCTGTACATAATGTTTGTGGTAATCTAGAATTTCTTTCCAGACTAAACCAAAATATTTTGAGGAAGCCGAAAACGACGAGTTTTAAACGTTGGCTACGCAAGAAGAGCTTAACCAATTTGAAAGAAATATGGTTTGGACTTTAGTCCCAAGACCTAAGGAACACTCCATTATCAGTACAAAATAGGTTTTTAGAAATAAAATAGATGAAAATGGAGTAGTTCTTAGGAACAAAGCTCGATTGGTAGCCCAAGGTTATAATCAAGAAGAAGGCATCGATTTTGATGAGACCTTTGCTCCTGCGGCTAGGCTTGAAGCCAATAGAATATTACTTGCTTTTGTATGCTTTAAAAATTTCAAACTCTATCAAACGGATGTCAAAAGTGCCTTTTAAATGGTTTTATCTCGGAGGAATTTTTTGTGAAACATCCTCTTGGCTTTGAAAATTAAGATTTTCCAAACCATGTTTATAAACTTACCAAGACTCTTAATGGTTTAAAGAAAGCACCTAGAGTATGGTATGAAAGGCCTAGCAAATTCTTGATTGAAAATGAGTTGTCAAGAAAAAAAATTGATACCACTCTTTTCATTAAGTCTCAAAAAAATTATATACTAGTTGTCCAAATTTATGTAGATGACATTATTTTTGGTGCAACTAACGAATCTTTTTACAAGGATTTTGCTAAGTGTATGCAGGGAGAATTTGAGATAAGTATGATGGGAGAACTCAACTACTTCCTTAAACTTCAAATCAAGCAAACACAAAAAAGAATCTACATCAATCAAACTAAGTACCCAAGGGACCTATTGAAGAGGGTTGACATGCTGAAAGAAAAACCCATGGGAACCCCGATGTGTTCTACAACAAAGCTTGACAAGGAAAAAAATGGTATAGCAGTAGATGAAAAATGCTATAGAGGTATGATCGGATCTCTACTATACTAAACTACTACTCGTCCTGATATCATGTTTAGTGTTTTCATGTGTGCAAGATTTCAATCTAACCATAAAGAATCACATGTGAGCGTTGTTAAGCGCATCTTTAGATACCTCTTAGGTACACAAAACCTAAAATTATTCTATCATAAAGGAATAACCTTTGAGTTATTTGGCTATTTAGATGATGATTTTACCGAATGTAGAGTGGATAGAAAAAGTATAAGTGGAACATGCCAATTCCTAGGACATTCACTAATCTCATAGTTTAGCAAGAAACAGAACTCAGTAGCTTTATCTACGGTCGAGACTAAGTACATAGCAGCTGGTAGCTATTGTGCACAAGTTCTTTGGATGAAACAACAATTAGAGGACTATGGGTTTTGCTTAAATCATATCCCTATAAAATGTGATAACACAAGTACAATCAATATATCAAAGAACCCAATACAACACTCCAAAATCAAACACATTGAGATTAGACATCACTTTATAAGAGATCATGTGCAAAAAGATAACATTAAACTTAAATTTATAGGCATAGATTACCAACTTGCAGACATATTCACTAAGCTTTTAAATGAAGAAAGTATATGCTATATAAGAAGAGAACTTGGGATGTTAAGTGCTCTAATTTCATAATTAAAATGCCATACTAACCATGTCTTTTTAATGCATTTCAATGTTTTTTATATTCTAAAGTGATATGTGAAAAGTGTTGACCCTACTTGAACAAGTGTCGACACATGTGTACTTGAGTTGACTCAAAATTGTATAGAAGAGGCACTGTAGGAAAAAGTGTCGACCCCTTTTTATATAATGTCAACTCAATTTCGATGTCTTGCTCTCGGTAAATTTAGGTCGACCTAATCTTTAAACGTGTCGACTCAAATGGCCAAAAGTGTTGACTCTCTCTTAAAAAGTGTCGACACAATTTCTTATTTCGGACACCCACACTTAAGAAGAAAAGTGTTGACTCAAAAGCTAGTTGTGTCGACACAAATCTTTTTGCCTATTTAAAAGGCACCGGTCTCCACCATTCGCGTCATTTCCTCCCTCTCTCTCTCACCGTAATTGTTCATCTCCTACCATTTTTGTCTCATTTGAAAAATGTGTCGGACCATCATCTTCTCTCCTATCTTTAATCTCTCTTCGATCCAAGATGACCCCACAAACGATGGGTAAAGGCAACAAATGCACTGGAGATGCAAGCCCATCAAACCCTAGGACATCCAAGAAGAAAAAGATGGCGACGTTGATGGCGACGGGAACCAAAGCTATTACAATGTTGGAGGCCTTAAGCTTCAAATCAAGCAAGTTCCAACTCTATTTCTCCTCCTTCATAAACAGTAAGGTAATCCCTAGACGTTATGTTGATTTCACTTTCTTCGATTCCATAGAAATGCGCTTTACAAACTTATTCTCTAGTCTCGGGTGGGAGAGACTACTTGAAAATCGTAACCCTCATTATCCCACGCTCGTAAAGCTTTTTCATACACACATCCACATTGCATCTATCCCTAGCACCACCATCACCTCTTGAGTGACTGGAACAGAAATCCACTTGACCTCCTCCATTCTTAATGAAATCTTTTGTGTGCCTAAGGGTGAGATTTTTATTCCTCGCAACAAGAGATCTATCGACATAGATGGATTTTCTTTTCATGATTCTGTCAGATAAATTTTTGAGGTTGATGAAATCGATCCTTCCAAAATACTAGAAGCCAACTCATTAAAACCATAAATGAGAATCCTTCACCACATAGTAAACCACATTTTTTTACCACAAATGGGGAAGTTTAGGGATGTATCATATATGTACATTTTCATAATGTGGTGTATTCTGAAGCAGAAAAATCTAGATCTTGGTTTTCTCTTTATTTTTGACATGCTCCAATCTCATGGCAAATCCAACTCCTCCCTCCCCCATGGCATGTTCTTACCAAAGTTTTTTGCCATTTTGGTATTGATTTATCTGCTGAGAAAATGGTTCCTTTCTCAAAGCATGACCTGTATGGCGCTTTTACTTTGAAACATATGCAAATTTCCAAGATTGACGGAGTTTAAACCACCTGACATAGTACTCCATCCATTCCTAGAAATTACTCTGCCCCTCGAGACTTTTCTCCCATTAGAGTAGATTTTGATTCTCCTATTGCATCATCCACTAGGACTGACACATTATGACCTTCCTGTGCTCCCTCTCATGCTTCTCCTCCTCCTCTTGCCCACATTAATGTTCCATTTTCTCTTCATGCCTTCTCTGCTGCTCCTCTTGTTGATCTGTCTAAAGTTATGTCTTTGGTTAAAGGTCTATTATCTTCTTTGACCTCTTTCCAAACCAAAATTGACTAAGACATGTTTTACCTCAATAGCTCTATATCCTTTTTATCTGATAAAGTAAAACACTTGGACAAGACCAACCGAGCCCTACGTTGTAATGTTGAAAATGCCACAGATACTGGGAGAGCCCTTTGCAAGACAATAGACGACAGTCTTATCTGTTGGAGGCAAGACTGCCAAGATTTTTATTTTTGTAAACAATTAATGAAAAAAATTAACTGGACGGGCAATCGTCAAAACAGGCTTCAGATAAAACTTTTGATGACAAACGATCAAAATAAAACCTGTGCATTCGAAGTTAATTTAGAAGAATACTTTTTTACTGGTCGAATCTTCAACTAGGATTTGAATCCGAGTTAAAGCTCCTGTTAGATCTTCCACTGTATTCCCTTATGTAATTCCCAGATATAGTGTGGGCTATAATCCTCTGAGAACTTGTACCGACAGAACCAAGACAACTTTAGTCTTCGAAGACAAGTTATGAAACTGATTCAGCCTACCCGCATATATATAGGGCTATAATAGGGACCTAGGGAGTAATTATGAGTAAGACTTCTAATGGAAGATAGATACACGTATCAGTGGTTTCTGCAATTAAGCAAACCTCATAGCGGTATTTGGAATTATGAAAAACCAGCAGCGGTTTATGTAATTTTTATAAAACACTGAATTATAGTTTACACCACTGAAGAACTATAATTTCACTCTGACCCATAATCTCAAGACCATATAGCATTGAGTTTTTGTTATTAAATGCTTACTATTTCTTCTCACGTTAAGATTCTCGATACCCGCCAATTAAATTTAATTACTAATAATTTAATTTAATCGGCATCTTGATATTCCTTAAGCCGTTTTGCTTAACTTATTTAACTGTCGGATAATTAAATCTACCTATAGAGTTTGGCCTGGTCAAAACTTATAAGCTTCCTTAAGGGGGTATCGTCAATCTCTATCTTTCGGGACGTGGATTTTGTTAATAATTAATATTCGCCATATAAATAATACTGCTATCCAACACACCGGGAATATAGACCCATATAAGATCGCACCCTCTAATGAATCAAAACAACAAATATTAAATATACTCAAATTAATAATTATTTCAAGATTAAGAAGATAAGCACTATTTATATTAACCTTGGGGTGTGAATTAATTTATATAATCAGCATAAAATTAATTATCCTAAATGTCCCGTTCAATACGCACAAAGTGTACTAGCACAGAGAGTCGAAAAAATAGACGACGCTATTATCTGTTCCTCATAACCAAGACAGACCTACTAAAACTCTGGACTACAGTCATACCGATGGTATGTCTATTTTCATCTAAACTGTGAACATAAAATGTATATTTTGTAAGAACTTAAAATCTAATCTTCTATAAGAACTTTAAATCTAATCTTCTGTGTGCAAGCCGTACTCTACACAATAGATTAAATACTATATAAAATATCAGACGTCTATGCATAATATTAAAAAAATGATACACATAATTGCTCATCAAGATTCTCATAAAATAAAAAATTAATTTTATTAAAAATTAAAATTAAATACTAAAAATATGATTTTCAGTATATCAACCCTAACAATCTCTCACTTATACTCAAAATCATGCTGCCATACATCTGACTCTCATGCCCTTTACATGACTATCAAATGTCTTAGCCAGTAAGCTGTTTGTAAAAAGATCTGCAAGATTGTCTCTTGATGCAATCTTGGTCACGGCAATATCATCTCTCTGTATAATTTCTCGTCTCAGGTGATACTTACGCTCAATGTGCTTGCCTTTCTTATGGACCCTTGGCTCCTTCGAGTTTGCAACCGCTACGCTATTATCACAGTAAAGTGTAATAGTCGACTGAACTGAAAGTACTTCATCTAGATCTAAAAGGAAGATCCTTAGCCAAATGGCCTCCTTGGCTGCTGTAGAACCTACCACATACTCGGCCTCCTTGTTTGCTTTAGAAGCTGGCACATTCTCGGCCTCCATGGTCAATGCAGGACTGCTTAATACTCCTCCAACTTATATCTCCACCTCATAAGGTAAACACATATCTAAGGTAGACTTATGGGAATCCCTGTCAGACTGAAGATCTGAGTCTGTATACCACAAAGGTACTAAACTATCTACCTGATAAACCAACATATAATCCTTAGTCCTTTTTAGGTACTTGATTATATTCTTTTTTGCAGTCCAATGCTTTTGCCCTGGGTTAGGCTGATATTTGTTAACCATGCCAACGCAAAGCAGATGTCGGGTCTAGTGCAAAGCATAGCATACATGAGGCTTCCTACTACCGAAGCATAAGGAACTACCTTCATTTTCTCTATCTCATCGGGTGTCTTAGGACACTGATCCATGTATAGAGTGATTCCATGCCTAAAAGGGAGAAACCCTTTCTTGGAATCCTGCATGCTAAAACGAGTAAGGATATTATCGATATTATATTTTTCTTGTGATAAGCCCAACATCTTTTATTTTTGATCTCGCACAAACTTAATCCCAAGGATATGACTGGCTTCTCCCAAGTCATTCATATCGAACTGCCCAGATAACCATATTTTAACCGTAGATAATGCTCCCACATCATTTTTGATGAGCATGATATCATCTATATAAAGTACTACGAAGATCACCACGCTTTCGTCACGCTTCTTGTACCCACATGACTCATCTGGATTTTGGTTAAAACCATAAGACTTAATGGCTTGATCAAACCGAGTGTTCTAAGACCTCGATGCCTGCTTCAGTTTATAAATGAATCTCTTAAGCTTACACAACATGTGTTCTTAACCCTTTGCAATGAATCGATCTGGTTGTATCATATAGATACACTCGTCAAGACTTCCGTTAAGGAAAGTTATCTTGACTTCCATTTGCCAGATTTCGTAATCGAAATGAGTGGCAATGGATAAGAGAACCCGAATAGACTTAAGTGAATCCTTTAGCAATATGCCTAGCTTTGAAGGTTTAAACCTTCCCGTTTGCTCCTCTCTTCCTCTTGTAGATCCACTTGCATCCAATGGGTTTTATCCCTTTGGATGGTTCTATAAGTTCTCAGACCTGATTGAAATACATAGATTCCATCTATGAATTCATAGCCCTTTGCCAAAGATCTGCATCTTTGTCTTAAAGTGCTTTATTGTAGTTATAGGGTTTAGTATCTAGTTTTGTCGGGATCCTGTCAAAAACTCTCCCAAGAACACATACTGGTCAGGTTGATGAACAACCCTCCTACTATGACGAGGCATTACGTGTGTTTTTGTACTAATAGTAACACTCTATGCAGAATCAGAACCATGTACATTAGCACCCTGTTCTTGATTTGCACCTGCCCCGATAATCCTCCCATTATGACGAAGTAATGGGATATCAGTGACTTGTTCTTCCATTCTACTAGTATTTTCTCTTAGTTCTTCTAGAACAATATTGCTTTTGGGTCTGTGATCCATAATATAATCTTCTTCCAAGAATCAGGCATTAGTGCTAATAATGACGTTATGATCCTTAAGATTATAAAATAGACCACCATTCGTTCCCTTGGGATACCCTACAAAGAAAAATAGACTTCTATCCTCGGTTCCAACTTACCCGTATTCCCTTTCAGCACATGTGCTAGACACCTTTAAATTCGAATATGTTTCAGACTAGGCTTACATACGGTCCACAATTCTGTGGGAGTAGAAGGTACTGACTTAGAAGGTACCAAGTTCAGAATGTAAGATGCTGTCTCTAAAGCGAGTCCCTAAAATGAATCGGGTAAATCTGAATAACTCATCATGGACCTTACCATTTCCATAAGAGTCCTAATCCTTGTTTCTGCTACACCATTATACTGCGGAGTGCCAGGTGCAGTTAATTGGGATATAATTCCCTCTGATGACAAGTAGTCCTTAAACTCTCCAAAGAGGTATTTCTCACCACAATCTGGTCGTAGTGATTTGATATTTTTACCTAAACGCTTTTTCACCTCTGCCTTGAATTCTTTGAATTTCTCAAAGCATTCAGACTTACGGTGCATCAGGTAAATGTATCCATACCTTGAGTAGTTATCAATGAAACTGACGAAGTACTCAAAGCCACCTCTAGCCCGAATTGTCATAGGACCACACACATCAAAATGAACCAGCTCCAACGATTCTTTAGCTCTATAGCATTTGGCTAAAGAGAGCCTCTTAGTTATCTTATCCTATAAGCAAGATTTACAGACTTGAAGTGCCTCTACTTCTAATGAACTCAAAATTCTATCTGCTACTAGTCTATTTATCCTTTTTAGATTAATATGACCCAAGCATAAGTGCCAAAGAAATGTTTGGTTCATTAAAGAAGAAAACTTTCTCTTATATGGCAATATAGATGTATTATTCGCTTCAGTCAGTTGAGTGTAGGAGAGATTAGAGTAATAATATAAAGATCATCCACTAATGTACAAGAACAGATAACCCGTTTATTATCCTTAATAACCACAGAGTTATTAAAATAAACTAAATATCTGTCTTTAGTCATTCTAGAAATGGAAACTAAGTTCCTTTTAATGGCAGGTACATAAAAACAATCTCTCAGTATTAAAACCCGATCTCGACCAAAATTGAGAGTGACATCTCCTACTATAACTGCTGTTACCTTTGTATTATTGCCCATATGAAGGTAAATCTCTCAATCACTAAGTTGTCGGGTTTCCTGAAACTCCTACAATAAATTACAGATATGATTAGTGGCTCCCGTATGTACACACTAGGTACCGATAGATAACATTGCTAAACATGTTTTCACAACCTGTGAAGAGAAATTACCCTGTTTGTTCTGTCTTCTAAGAAATACTGGAGATAGCTTTTTCTAGTGCCAGGTTGCAGTGAAAATATCTACCTTTCGACTTTTTCACAGCAATCCGTGGCCCACTAACTACTTTGGAAACCGTGTCTTCCTGTTTCTAAACCTTTTTCTTCTTCATACCTTTCGGCCCTGAGGAATATTCTTTTTCAAAAGCAAACACATTTTTGGTTAATGTTATATCCAAGTTACATTTTCAGTCAACAAAACTCAGTCTCGTTAGTTTATTTTCTTTGAGTATTAAAGCGAGTGGGTTGAAAGCCATTTTAATTCTGATAATCACATAATTAAAAGAACCGTTAATTATGATAAGAAAAACTTTAAATTTATTTTAATTTGGTTCCTCTACCATTTTAAAATTAAGTTGCCAGCAGTCTGGTAACTTGAGAATAGCATGACTCAATGGGAGGACGTCTACTATCCTTCATAAGATCAGGTATGCCAATTCTTTTTAATTTTACTATCTAGGCAACTGATCATGTCAAGTAAAAATTAAATAGCTGACATAGTTTCGGTCCAGTATATAATAACAGTAACTCAGATAAAAAGGATACTATAGCATAAGCTAAGTCAAAAAGAGCTCATAGTAGTAAAAAATTAAGCTTTTTTACGGGGCTATTTTAGGTGCGACGGTGTGTGCGAAATGGAACCCATCTTCTAGGGTTTCTTTGTACCATCCGATTCATGGCAACCTCATCTGTGAAGGTTGCAACCCCACCTAGGGCTTCTACTCCAAGTGTGGGAGGTAGCAAAGACACGGTTCCAGTGGAGGGTTTTGCGCCATCATCACCTAATGGCCAAAGAACGCCATCCAAACTCAGTGAGATCTTCGCTAATCTGGATGACTTGGTGGACAAAGAAGTGCAAAGTGTTCATGAAGGGTTGAAACTGTTCACCTCTGACATGCTCGATGCTATTCGCACTCGGCTTCGACGATTACAGGGGTTAAACCCTGTTCAACAATCTTCGGTGATACGGGTCACTCCGGTTGTTGATGAAGGTATGGACCTAACTAATGAGGAAATTGAGATTATGCAAGACGAGCTGATGGCAACAGCTATGCCATGGCATGAAGCTTTGCTCCCAGATCCGGAGAGTGAGGCTCAAGATGGAATATTCCAAGGTTTTGAGAAGGTAGCTGTCGAGGCCTTGAATCGTGTAAGGAAAGGGATCAGCCCTCTTGGCAAGGATCAGCTAGCAGCTATTGAAACTTGATTGGAGATTCTTAATGGAGGTTAGCCTACAGAGTCGTCTCTGTCTTTCCCAGGTACGAATTCTTTTCACCAATCAACGCGTGTTGTGGATGGGGCTCACGAAGTTAGGGATTCTGGAAAAGTTAGGAATAATCGATTAACAGAGGATCCTAATCATCGAAAAATGCAAACAAATTCTACTATTGCTCATGAGGTGGGTTTGCCAAGAGAGCTTCATCCGAATTTTCCTCGGGGTATTGCTCATTCAGGGTTTAGGGGAGGAGCCCGTGGCCGTGGTCCCTACCACGTGAGGCGTGCTCCAGGTAGGAGACCTCTGGAATCTCAGTCCCTTCCTGAAAGTGAAGGTGCCGAGCTCCCAAGTGCACGCCCAGTGTTCGACAGAATGCCTAGTCGAACCTGGGCTTCTTGTTGACTACCCGTAGTTCTTCAGGAACCTGTCTGGAATATATTGTTCCTGAGACTACTGAGAATGGAACTATTGTGAACATTGGAGGGAACTTGGTCGATTCTCAGGATTGGGAGCCTTGCTTAATGGGATATTTCCTGGAAGCTACCATGCCTTTTGCGTTAGTTAGGGCAGCGGCAAGAACTCTTTGGAACCAAGAAGGATTGACCGAAGTATATGGGAATGACAAGGGTTTTTACTTCTTTAAATTCAACTGTATGGAAGCTATGGGAAAAGTTCTCTTGAGAGGGCCTTGGCATTTTTCAGGGAAGCTACTTATCCTAAAAAAATGGAGGAAATGGTTCCTTTTAACGAAGGACGCTATGTCTACGATTCCAGTATGGGTCAAGCTTCATTATTTTTTGTTGGAATTTTGGAACGCGCAGTGTTTAAGTAGAATTGCTAGTGCTCTAGGTGTGCCCCTGTTTTTGGATCGGGCTATGGACTTAAAACAACGTATTTCATATGCTAGAGTTTGTATAGAAATTGATGCAGCTCAACTGCTATAGTGTGAGATCTCTATTAGGTGTGAAGGTGAAATTGTTCCTATTCGTGTAGAATTCCAAGGGCTTCTATCTATTTGCGTCTCCTGCAAGGTGTTCGGGCATAATAGTAGTAAGTGTTGCCATTCCTTGCAAAAGGCAAGTGTAGAGACCGCCAAGGTTCAAGCGGAATGGATTGAAGTTGGTAATGGTAAAGATGAGTGTCTGGAAGATGTTGCAATGGAAAAGATTAAGCCTTTGTCAAAAGCTCAGCCGTGTGAGGTAATTCTAGTGAAGGGTCCTCGTTTGGGGCTTCCCTCTTCCCAGCAAGTAGCCGTATGTGAACCAAAAGTCGAGACATCGATAGTGAACAAAGACGAGCTTAAGCTATAGGAGGATAACATAGAGGTTGCTGAGATGACTATTGAGGGTGGCACTGATGTGGATTTATCTACACCAGCTGAGGTAGGTGAAAGGGTGAAAAAGGCGGGTGGTATGCCGGCTGTAATTAAAGATCCCTCCTCTCATGTGGTTGTCTCTAACTCCTTACAAGCGCTTTTGGATGTGGGAAATTGTGAGGCTATGGATTTGTGGACCCCAATCGACGGTAAGCATGAAGTCCCTCCATCTCCCTCCAGTCAGAAGGCGGGGAGTAAGCAGGCTAAGCATTCTAGTAGTAAGAAAAAGAAAAAACCGTCTCCTGGTCAGTTAAGTTGCTAGTTTTATCTTGGGGGTTGGTTAGTGGTTTTGCTTAGTTAGCATCTTCCCCCGCTTCCATGTGAGGGTTATGTGGATTTTTTTTTTGTTCCTTATTTTGCTTGGTAAATGATGTAACTTCCTGGGGTATGCCCCTTGGAATCATGTACATTTTTCTTTTCTTTGTGTTACATTTAATTACAAAAAAAAAACTTACAGCTAAGTGTTAATCATCACCTAATCCCAAATCAATCGCTTCGCAACGAATCCTTCATATGGAAAGGTGATCCACACTAACATATATCCAGAATTACCCCTAAAGAAGGTTTGTACTGACGATACCGCAATTAATCTGTCCGATGAGGAGGAAGCTCTTACTGCCAACATGCAGAGTTTAATTGCGTCCCCTACAAAATGATGATGGAGACCCCATGATTTATCTATGAATAAATTTTCTCTCCCACTTAGATTTTTAAAATATTTTGGAGGGTTGTAAAAATTCGTTTAATTAAAATAAATTTATTAATTTCGAAAGTCACATGATCTAAAAAAATCAAATATCTTTTCGTGTACACAATTTCAAAAATTCTTATTTATCAAACTATTTTTTCGTATTTAAATACATAACAAATAAAATTTAAAAAATACACAATTTTTCTCTAGTTTTTAGCTAAGGTAATGATTAAAGGCATTTATTTATTTTATTTTTCGTTCCAAATTTTTCAAAAAATAATAATTTATTTTGATTAAATATTTTTTATTTAATTAATTCAAAATTCGAATTTAATTTCCACGTTTTTTCAAAATATCCAATTTTAAAAAAAATCATCTTAAACGTGATATTTTATAAAAAAATAAAATATCTAAAGTTTTTTTTATTTAATTAAATTTGATTAATTAAAAAAATTAATTTTATTTTTTATTATAAAATATTTTAATTAAAATCAAATTTTCAAATTAATTAAATTAATAGGATAAATAAAACAGATATGCAATCATCTACTCAGTTCATATATATATAAACACAATATGCATATATTTTAATTTTATGATCTAAGTGAAACACTGAGGTATTTCAGTCTCCCAAAGAAAATCAGCTGTTTCAATCCCTATTTTCCTTTGATTCAGTGTCCTGATTGCATCAACTTCCCTGATAGTATCTAATATATCAATATATATCATATTAGTCTCGTATATATTAGAATACATATCAAAATAAGTCCCGAGAGAGAAATTCATCGGCAACCACCAGCCGCCGTCGGCACCACCTTGCCACCACCTTCAAACGGCTCTTGCCACCTCAATCGGGCTTGGTTTTTGACAAGCTTTATATCGTTGGAAAGCTCTCAAAATATGAAATTTTGTTGTCAAAAAATATGCTAGAAAACTACCCAAAAACAGCCGAAAAAAACTGTCCAAACAACAAAAAAACGCTGCTGGCTGTAACAGCACTGCGCAGCCAACTTCCGGGGATTTTTTCGATCACTTCCCGAACCCAGTTTTTGACGTACTTCATATCAAAAGAAAGTTCTCAAAAATTACTATTGTTCTATGCAAAAAACTGCTCAAAAAAGCCTAAGAACCACCAGAAACACTCCCTAAAGCTGCTGCCGCTGCACCCAGCTCCGCCGCCTTTAGCTGCCAACTTCCCGAGGCTGTTTTGACCTCATTCGAACTCCGTTTTTGACGTACTTTATATCAAAAGAAAGTTCTCAAAAAGTACTATATTTTTGTCAAAAAATTGCTCAAAAACAGTCTGGAAAACTGCTTGAAAGCTGTTGTCGCCGGGCTCCGCTGCCGCTTATCTGTTTGTCGCCAGTTTGGATTGTGATTTTGAAATTTTTTTTTTCTAGTTTTTGAAAATATTTTGAGGTATATTTTAATGCTATTTTATGTTTAAAAAATTTCTCAAAAAATAGTCCCAAACATAACCCAAAAAAACATAAAAATTGCCGCGAACAGTTACCAACAAAGCCGCTGGAACCGGGCTCTTTTGGTGATTTTTTCTTTCTATTTTTGACTTGTTTTTTAAGATATTTTTTACACATAAATACTACAGAAAAAATACCAAAAAAGACTGTTTAAAACCATTAAAAACTTACCGCGATCTGTGGCCCTTTAAAACCCAAACCACTACCGGTCACAAAAAGAAATTACACTTTTAGCGACCAATTTTCGCAACCAACATTGAATTTGGTCGCAGAATACAAAGCAATTGGCAACCATATTCTCGTAATTTGCGGACTATACGATATTTGGCAGCCGTAATTGTTTTGGTCGCGAAAAATAATGCAATTGGCGACCATTATTTCGTTGGTCGCGGAATATACTGTTGGAAATGTATACTGAAAAATCATGCTTTTTATGTATTTTATTCTGGATCCCTGGCATATTAATGAGAAACATTTGAGATGGTTTTGCATTTATAATTTCATATTTATATTTGTGATGAATGAATGCGTGGTCCGTATATTCTATCTAGTATTTGACTCGGTGCGTGCTGCACGGAAGATCGGGTCATAGGTTCTGACAAATTATACAAGTAGGCTCACAATCGCAATGGACCCGGACATTCCATTGGTACGAATGTAGTACATCGTTATAGTAGCTGGTCTTGGCTAGGTCGAATGGATCGAATTCAGGTTTTAGGAATTCAATGTTCAAACTCAATGTGTTAGTACACTTGGAGTGTATTGAGCGGGATCAACGGGATGTTCAATTCTATACTGACTATATGAATTAATCCACATCCCGTATTATAATGAATTGCACGAACTCTTAATCCCGAAGTGATTGATTAATTGTGTTCTGATAATGTACAGTACTTTGAGTCGTCAATGGTTGAGATTTCCTCTATGAGATAAACAATACCGATGGATTGGGTACTGGCATTATTTGTTCGATGATTGATAATCAGCTGATGAAAATCACGTCTAATTTAGGTTGAGAAGTTCCCCCTCGTGTTCTTTGCTTATAGGTTTGACTATGCTAAACCTGTACAGCGGATTTTTGGATCTGTCATATCAAAAGGTTAAGCGGTGCGGTTGCGAGAAAAAGAGGATAATTGAATCGGGTTGTCAGTAACCTAATTTATTTGTCGAGAATCCATATCTTAAACGTGGGGAGAATTCAATGCATTTGATAATTGGAAACTCAAGACATAATTTGAGTTAG
>JAUMHN010093342.1:0-25377 GCA_032360265.1 Heliamphora ciliata
GTCACTACTCTCACGCTTAGAAAACAATGTGATTAGGCCAAAGCAAAGCTATCTAAAATCTGCTCCAACTGCCTCATACAGAGACTTGAAACCATCCCTTTCCAAGCATCTGGCCAGTTCAGCCTACAAAAATAAACCAAATAACAAATCATAGCACTTCACGCATTTCAAAAAAATCTTCCAAGATGTATGCCCACAATATAATATCATAACTACGAATCTATGTATGTTCCGTCAAACACACAAACCGGACAAACCCAAGACCCATAAGAACTATGGTTACCCTTCGTGCAGACGGCCCCCAAAGGTTAAAAAAAGCTGAACCCAAAACCAAACATTGTGATTTCTTAGTCTATGGAACTTGGTAATACAAACTTCTGAAGATCAATGCCATCATTGAAATACCCAAAGTTCATAGGTATGTGTACAGGTTGAAGAAATGTTTCAAACTACTCACAAATACAAAGCTCATAAGTATTGAGTGTCAAACTAACCTCATCAGTACACAGTTTGACGACCCAAGTCTATCTAGCAATAAGGAGGTACTCACCCTTCCTATTTTGTTGGCAAATTTTAGATAACCTACTGTGTAGGAGAGACATGTTTAATGCATTTTCGGTCAAGGGTATAGTTTGTTGTACCATTTTTAAGCATACAAAAATCTGTTTTTGCCAACATTTGAAGATTTTGATCAGTGGGTTCATTTGTGAAACTCTAACAACTTCGCATAATCTTATATAAGGTAATTGACACCACTCAAATATATGTAGCCCGACCCTTGCCTGCGACACTGGAAGGCATGCATAGCATACTTTCAAGTTTCAAGTGATTCTACTGACACCAGAAAAATTTCCTATTACACCTATGTTTTCTTTATTTGCCTAAAATACTTCTTTCATCATCTTGAACCTTAACTCTCAACTTTACCATCCACCCATTGTCTCCAATACCACCTTCCATCCCCGTTGTTTGCCGACATCGCCGCCCAACCACACTCCTACCCGACGTTGCCACCCCACACCCACTCCTACCCCGACGTCGCCTTTCCATTCACAACCTATTCTGCCACCTCCAACACCCTCCACCTAATAACAAAGCTGAAAGTATTATTAGTATATTATAAAAGTTTGAATAACAATAAAAAGATACATCATATATATAGACTATAGAAAACACTAATAATGGTAATAAGACGAACAAAGAAACAAGATCTTAATAATGGTTAAATATCCTAATAATAATAATAGTATATTTTCACAATCCTAATAATGGAAAAGATCCTAATAATGGGTATATATTCCAATAATAATAATAATAATAGTAATAATAATATATTCTCACATTCTTAATAATGAAAAAATATCCCAATAATAATAATAATGAAAAAAAATATCCCAATAATAATAATAATATATTCTCACACCTCTCAAACTCATGTTATGAGCTCGGAGAACAGCGAGAGTTTGTGTAACAAAAAACAAAAACGAACAACGGTGTAAGTTTTCGTGAAGAAATCAGCAAGCTGCAAAGAGGAGGATACGAATGGGAGAGACTAATGATGCCCAGTTGAAGATGTTGACGGACAAAGTGACAATCAATTTCAATATACTTGGTACGCTCATGAAACATGAAATTATGGACAATCTGGATAGTGCTTGTATTGTCACAATATAGTGAGGTAGGAAAATCAGAAGAGACCCATATCAGACAGAAACTACTAGAGCCAGACAATTTCAGCAGTAGCATGAACCATAGCACGATATTCTGCCTCAGCAGTGGAACAGGTAATCACAAATTGTTTCTTACTCTTCCAAGAAATGAGTGATTCATCGAGAAAGATGCAATACCCAGTAGTAAACTTTTGATCAGAAACATCACCAGCACAGTCAGCATCAGCATAAGTCCGAAGAGTCAATGATGAAGATTAAGACAATAATAGGCACTGAGAAATAGTACCACGAACATAACGCAGAATGCGAAGCAGAGCATCCCAATGAGTGGAGTAAGGAGCAAAGACAAATTGACTCACCACATGAACGGCATACGCAATATTAGGACGAGTTATAATAAGACAGACCACACATCCAGCCAACTCTCGATAGACAGTGGGATCTTCAAAAAGGACGCCATCAGAAGAACAGAACTTAGCATGTAACTCAATGGGAGTGTTCAAAACTATATCATCAGTGGGACGAGCATGGTGTATCACTTCATTTGCATATTTTGATTGAAATAAATGATAACCTGTAGGGAAAGAAGGAACTTCTATACTAAGGAAATATCGCAAAGGACCCAAATCTTTCATCTAAAATGCACGAAACAAATGTTTCACTTCAAATATAACAACAGAATCAGAACCAGTGATGATCATGTCATCCACATATAATAACAAAATAACCAACCCAGTAGGAGTGTGACGAAAAAAAAGCGCAAAATCACGAGGACTAGGAGTGAAACCAATCTAAGTAATAATAGACTGGAAACGCTCAAACCAAGCTCGAGGGGACTGCTTCACACCATAAAGGGCACGTTGAATACAGCAAATAGTACCAGGAGGATGAGGGAGGCCCGGAGGAGGGCACATATAAACTTCGTCGTCAAGATGCCCATTGAGAAATGCATTCTAAACATCTAGCTGGAAAAAAAGCCATTGACGAATGGCAGCAACAGAAATCAAAGTATAAAAACTGTAGTCATCTTAGCCGCGGGTGCAAAAGTTTCTTCATAATCAATTCCATACCCATGAGAAAAACCATTGGTTGGACTTATAACGCTCTAGAGAACCATCAGAATGAGTTTTAACTTTGTAAACTCACTTGCATCCAATAAGGTTTTTACCGGCAGGCAGTGGAACCAAATCTCAAGTACGAATCTTCTAAAGAGCAGTTAATTCTTCTTACATAGCATTGATCCAGTTTGGATCAGTGCATACTTCTTTATAGGACTGAGGCTCAAAATAAACATGAATAGCTGATAAAAAAGCACGATAAGAAGGTGAAAAGAAAGTATTAGAAAAACCAAGTCGTACCGACGGAGTACAAGCACGCAAAGGATAGCGCCGTTTAGGGGGATCATGATCCACAGAGACGGGGGAAACTGTGTCGGAACTAATGGATTTGTGTAGAGTAAGGGGAGGCAACCTACGGAAATAGACTAATAGGAGAGACAAAACAACAGAAGGACGAGATTGAGAAAGAAGGTCAGAAACATCAAGAGTACAAGTAAACTCGTCGACAAGCACATCATTCGAGAAAGGATCAATAACAATTAGAACCTTTTTAGGAGTAGGGGCATATTTAGATGGTAGAGTAAAATATAAAAGACGCTCAAGAAACACAACATGACGAGAGACATAAAGGTATTTAGATACAGGATCATACACCGATATCCTTTTTGTTGAATACCATAACCCAAGAAGACAAAGAGCAGAACTAGCACTAAGTTTATTCCACTCTCTTTTGGGAAGAAAGACAAAGCAAACACAATCAAAAACATGTAACAAAGAGCAATTAGGAGTGTGACCCAATAATTTTTCATAAAGTGAAATGCCAGAAAGAAGAGGTGTAGGCATGCGATTAAGAAGATATACTGCAGTAAGAACTGCTTCTCCCCAGAAGGAGGCAGGGACAGCTGAGGAAAGAAGAGAGCGAGTTGTGTTAAGGATGTGCCAATGTTTTCTTTCAGCTCTACAATTTTGTGCGGGAGTGTTAGAACATGAAGATTGATAAATAGTGCCAGATGCAACTAAAAAAACCAGTGAATTCGGTAAAAAACTACTCTCCACCCAAATCAGAACGGAGGGTCTTGATAGTTGTAGAAAATTGATTGTGAACCATGGAGTGAAATGTGCAATAAATGCGGAAGAAATCTGATTTGTGAAACATCAAATACACCCAACAAAACCGGCTATAATTATCAATTAAGGAAACATAATACATTGACCCACCTTTTATTACAACAGGAGAAGGACCCCACACATCAGTATAAACAAAAGAGAAAGGACATGTAGAGAGCGAAGTGCTATGAGGAAAGGGTAGTGCTGACATTTTTGCAAGTTTAGAACTACTGTTTTCAGAAATGTCACTGGTAGACACTTTACCCAAGCAACTAGAATGAACTAACTGTTTTAGAGGCATTTAGGCGTTCACTGAACAAATGACCTAACCTAGAATGCCAAAGGTAAAAAGACGAGGAATGTTAATCTAAAGAAAAAGAAGATAAAGTTGCAGAGGAGGAATCCAATGGGAGATGCAAACTTTCCAACACATAAATCACCAATTCTACACCCATTCCCAACCTGTTTCTTGGACTTCCGATCCTGAACAACACAACAAGAAGAAGAAAACACAACATCAAAACCAAAATCAGAAAGCTGATTAATAGATAACAAACTGATAGCCAAATGTGGCACATAAAAAACATTAGGTATTGGCAATGAAGAGGAAGAAGAAGGAATAACAGAGCCAATAGAAACAACCTGCATGGCAGCACCACTGGCAGTAGAAATAGTGATCGGAGAAGAGGAGAAAGTACAATGGTTAAGACTCGACAAATCAGATGTCATACGATGAGAAGAACCGAAATTAAATATCCAAATAGTGGGGAAAATACCGGTAAGATAAGAGCTATGCAAACCCGAAGAGAACGTAGTCATAGAATACGCATGAGAATGGAGTCCAAAGGATACCTCTATGGTCTGAAACTGCTAAAACAGAGACTGCATTAAAGAAAGTGGAGCACCAATGAAAGGCGAGAAAAACCAAATAGCATGTCAAAACTCGTGGAAAAATTGAACCCAAATTCTCAAATCCAAAAACTCATGTCCGATGCTAATAATTCTCATGCAACCAAAATATCAAAACTGTTGTGCAGAAGTAAAATGCTAATGTGCAAAGCAACAGAAGTTACAATGAAGGCCAGACACAACTAAATATCCTGAAAAGGTCCAACGAGGTCTCAGATCAATGTGTCTGGCGAAGTCGCCGGTGATGGTCGGAGGCTTGACGGGGCTTATCGAGTCTGGTGCTCGCTAAATCGAGTTGTGGTGAGGACAAATGCAAGATCCAAAGGCCAATTGCGATGAAAAGGAGTCGACAAGAGTCTTCGGTTGTCACCGATGCAAAAGAGATGTTTGGCAAGGCTCATCGGAGGTGGCGGTGTCTGCGATGTCTGTTAGGGTTACGATTTGTAAAAGATGACGGCTAGAGTTTTAGTTCGCAAGAGATGGCGGCTAAGGTTTTGATGAGAAGGTCGAGGAGGGTCCGACGAGGGTCGCCGGTGGTCGGCGATGATGTTGGACCAGGGAAGGACATCAGCTAAAGTTTTCAAGGTTCATGAAGTGCGCGAGCGAAGGAGAAGATGAGATACAAGTGCGGCGTGGGTTGCCGAACCTCAGGGAAGATTCGTCGGTGGTCGACGGTGGCAAATAAGGGTCTGACGGGGGTCAACGACAACAAATGATGGTTCGGCAAACAAGGTCGTCGGCTAGGGTTTGCAATGTGTTGTACGAACAAGGAGAATTTGCGAAACTGTATTACTAGGGTTTGCAAGAACGGCGGAGAAAGGTACAAGTTCAACGGCCGGTGAAAGGGTTTGCAATGGCGTCAGCGACGAGGGTTTACTATGGCAGCGGCTAGGGTTTGCTAGGGTTTGATGATAACAAAGCTGAAAGTATTATTGCTATATTACAAAACCTTGAATAACAATGAAGGGATACATCATATATATAGGTTGTAGAAAACTCTAACAATGGTAATAAGACTAACTAGGAAACAAGATCCTAATAATGGGTAAATATCCCGATAATAATAATAGTATATTCTCATAATCCTAATAATGGATAAATATCCCAATAATAATAGTATATTCTCACAATCCTAATAATGAAAAAATATTCCAATAATAATAATAATAATGAAAAAATATCCCAATAATAATATATTCCAACACCACTGACGCAAACGCACTCCGCCTCTCTCTATGTCTCTGGCAGACTTCTCTCTCCCACCCCGTCCTCCCGACCTCTCCCTCACTTTCAAAACCCCTCTGTCGCCCCACACGTCCTCTCTGTGAAAAAACTAAACACCATAAATCTGGGGTTTCAATTTTTGCTTCAGAACTCAAAACCCTAGATCTAAAACTTTAGATCTAGAGAGAGAGAGAGAGAGATGGCGCGGAGGTGATGATCGGGGGGGGAGAGAGAGGGGGGAGATGTCTGAAGAGGTTGATATTAGAGAAAGTGTTACTTGGTTTTATCGTCGACTCTATTAGGAGGGGTGTAGTTGGAGGTCTCGTCTTGATAGGCTTCAGTTTGATGCTATTAACGGCATTGAGGCGATGTTGCTGAAACAACCTTTCACAGAGGAGGGGGTAATTAGGGCTCTAGGAGAGTTGAATGGAGATAAAGCTCCAGGGCATGATGGTTTCGCTATGGCTTTCTACAAGAATTGTTGGGAAGTTATCAAGGTCGAGGTTATGGGATTTTTCTAGTTCTTCTATAGTCATTGGTTTTTTTAGAGGAGCCTTAATGCTTCTTTTGTCACCTTAATTCTCAAGAAGGGTGAGGTAGACGATATCAAGGACTATAGACCCAGAGCTTTATAGGCTCAGCCTATAAACTTTTAGCTACAGTGTTGGCCTTAAGACTAAGGAGAGTTCTTGACCCGGTGATTTCAGAACTACAGAACTCCTTTGTGGGTCGGAGGCAGATCCTATGACCATGTAAAGTGGGATTGCCTTCATTATCTATTGCAGAGCATGAGTTTTGGGATAAGATAGAGATCGTGGATCAGGTTTGTATCTCATTAGTGACACTATCAGTTCTCGTTAATGGTTCGTCGGCTGGTTTCTTTCAAACTTCGAGAGAGTTGAGAAAGGGGGACTCGTTATCACCAATGTTGTTCATTGTTGTGATGGAAGCTTTCAGGCGTCCGACTCAGTCCGCTGAGCAAAGAGGGTTTTTTCAGGGCTTTTAGGTTGGATTAGGGGGTGGTGCCCCGTTGTCCATCTATCATCTACTCTACGCGGATGACACTTTAGTCTTTGTGGGTGCTGAGTCGACTCAATTAGGATTTCTTTGTTGTGTCCTTTGCTTTGAATTTGTATCGGGCTTATGGGTTAACCTAAGTCAAAGATTATATTGGTAGGTGATGTTCCAGATGTGGAGATCCTAGAGGGGGGTCTGGGTTGCTTAGTTGGTGCTCTCCTAGTCATTTATTTAGGTTTGCTGCTTAGGGCTTCATTTAAGGCGGTGTTGGTTTGAGATGAGGTGATTGAGAGATTCTAGAGAAGGTTGGTGGGGTGAAAACGCCAATATTTGTCCAAGGGAGGTATACTCATTCTTCTCAAGAGTACTATCTCTAGTCTTTGGACTTATTTTTTATATGTTCTTACTTTGCTGGGGTCAGTAGCAAATAAGCTAGAGAAGCTACAAAGGGATTTTTTGTGGGTGGTATAGAAGATGGCTTCGGGTATCATCTGGTGGACTGGAATACAGTTTGCTCCCAGATGAGGGTTTGTGGGTCTCGGCATTAAAAGGTTGATTCCTTTTAATAAAGCTCTTATGGAGAAGTGGCTTTAGAGAATAATTGTTGGAAGAGAGTTATTTAGTGCAAAAATGGAACCTGGAGGGGTGATTGGGGCCACTTCCCAAGTTTCGATCTCTTATGGCAAATGCTTATGGAAGGGCATTTGTAGAGGGAGATGAGTTCTCCAAACATATCATCTTTGACATAAGAAGCAGAGATCGAGTGAGGTTTTGATTGGATGTGTGGTGCGGGGATGTGGATGTTTCTATAACTTCCCCAAATATTTTTTTCCTTGGCGACGGATATAAATGCTTTGGTTGCATACTATGCTAGGAGGATCTCTAGACTGTGCTTCAGGGACCTAGGTTTAAGGAGGGATGTTCAAAACTCGCAGCTGACCCAGTTGCTTTCTCCTTTGGGTCTGCTGCATGACTATAGAGGTGGGGATGGGGGGCTAGATCGAGTCAAGAGGAGAGGGAACCACGTGGATAGGTTCCCTGTTAGGCTAACGAAGAGCCAGGGTGGGTCGTTTCCCTAGAGGAGTGTTTGGATTCTAAAAAGTGGGTGACCTGTCGAAGGTTACTTTTTTGTGTGGTCTGCCGTGCATAGGAAGATTCTTACTCTCAATAACTAGCCCGCAGTGTACTGACAAGTTGGTGTTGCCTTTGTAAGGAGGAAGGAGAGTATATTGCTCATTTTCTTATTCCTTGTGACTTTGCGAGGGAGGAGTGGGATTTTGTTTTACTGCTCTTTGGGGTTGACTGGGTGTTTGAGAGGGAGGTTGCGGGGGTTCTGAAGGGATGGAGAGGGGGGAGGGTGTCGAGGTGTAGGAGAGCTTGGCAGTTAGCTCCACTTTGTTTGATATACCTGCAGTTGATGTTCAAAGTTTAGGATTTACCGATTTAGGGTTTGAAGAGAAGAAGAATGAGAGAAAAAATAAGATAAGAATTAGGTTTAGTGTTTAAAGAGAAGAAGAAAAAGAGAAAGAATAAGATTAGAATTAGGTTTAGGGTTTTCTTCCTCTGTCCCCTACACCTCAAGTATTTATATTAAACAATAAAAAGTGTAAATTACAAGAAGACCCTTGAGACATAAAATAGAAAAGTAAAATAATAAAATAACTATTCTAACACCTGCTATGGATGGATTCGATGGAACATAATAGAAGACCGTTTGATGGGATTGAGATCCCTTTATATAGGTTGAAGAGTGTTTTACTCAGAATTTTGTATAGTTGGATTTCTGATGGAGGAGCTCTGACCATTTTTGATATATTAGATTTTATTAATTCTCTCTCTTTGGGATGATTTTTGTGCAGTGGCTTTCTTTTCGAGCTTCCTATTGTGGTTGGTTTGTATACGGCTCACATTCCTTTTATACCTTTAAGATATACTATTCTGCTTATAAAAAAAAGAAAAAAATCATTTATAAGGTATAAAGGGGATTCTGGCACAAAAACAATTGTATTACACGTAGGAATAAACCAAATGTTCCCAACGATTCCCCCATCCTAAGTGAGCAGTCAATTAAAAGAAGCCCAAAGTGGAGCTAAGAAGATGGTTGGATCTTGTAAAACCTCAATCACTTGGTTGGCCTTATCAACAAGTGTAATGGAAGCCTAAAAAACAAAAACACCAGAGACCTTGCTGCTATGCACCGACAAGAAAAACATGATTCAAACTAGGGCAGAACGCGTGGTACAACATTTGCATGTAACTAATGAGATGAAGGTTTCACAAGACCAAGACAACAAAATGAATCACCACTCAACTTGAAGTGAGCCATAGTAACAGAATCACAGCGACAACTACTGCTTCATTAGAATCTTCCAATGCAATAAAAATACATCATTTTCATTTTATCATTGCATCGTAATTCACAAGTTTTATTCAAATTTGTAAGTTGATTCATGAGTGTTTAAGTGAATGATGTCCAACGAGTGTTGGTATCCGACACATTTCCAACACATACATTCCACCACCATTGAAATGTCTGTACTTCTTAGACTCAAAGTTGAAAAAAAACCATTCCCACAATACTAATTTGGGGATTTTTTAATTATCTTAAGTTCCAAAGTCATCCAAAATGTTTCAACACTACAAATAGGTAAGTTAGAGAGGCTCAAAATTGCCAATTAACAAAACTGCAAACTCATGTCCAGACATCTAAGGCAAACCTGAACCAACATTTGCAGATTCGACCACGTACATTCCACCACCATAGAAATGTCCATACTTCTTAGACTCGAAGTTAACAAAAATAAATAAAAATCATTCACGCAATATTAATTTGGGGATTTTTTAATTATCTTAATTCCCAAAGTCATCCGAAATGTTTCAACACTGCAAATAGGTAAGTTAGAGAGGCTCAAAATTGCCATTTAACATAACTAAAAACTCATGTCCAGACATGCAAGGCAAAACCGACATTTGTATATTCACCCCCCCCCCCCCCTCCCCGGCCCGGTTAGAAATAGTTTAAACATGTGGTGAGCCCTAGACATAACAAGAATGTTTCATTTTCCTCAGAAGACCAGTAGGTCCAGCACTTACAAGAGGAAAAAGAACTTAAAGGTGCAAGATCTCTACAATAGCAGAGACTGACCCAATCCAAAATCACTGAAATATTAACCATAACCAAGCCAAATATAACTGGCAGACAAATGAGAATGACTAATTCTGTTGACAAAGCAAGAAGTCAATGTTGATGCACTAATCCATTCACACAATATTGATTTGGGGTTTTTAATTATCTTAATGCCCAAAGTCATCCAAAATGTTTCTGTTAGCTGATTACTTATGTTTATTAGGGTAGTTTTATAATTTTTTTCATGCCTTTTATATTAATACTGATGTGGTGTAGAGGTTATAATTAAGCCTCATTATTTTCTCCTAATAACACTTCTCTATCATTCTCTCTTTTTCTTTCTCTTCTCCTTTTAACCCAAAATCGCTACTTTACAATTTAATTTGGTATCAGAGTATTCTGATCCAACTCTAGAACATACCGAGAACATCTAAAACTCGTTTGGGAGAAAACGAGAACGCCTGACGTTAGTCTCCGTACAATGATGTCATCATCCATACGGACTAGCATTGCCGCCGTTTACTCCGATCAATTCGTCGGGACTCTCTGAGATTTATGGTAATTTTTTTGGAATTATTTAAATCCATTTGATGGGTTTTTCGAATTTTTGAATGATTTTCAGATTGTCGAAACCCTAGATCGCGATCTCTTTAGTGAAGCGTCAGATCTGGTTTTTGATTGTTGAGATCTCTTCCATGAGTGCCGAAAACACCTCTACAAGTCTTCTTGGGCATCCATTTGTTGATTTGAACACCATTGGAGAAGATTCAAGCTTCAACACGTTCGGCGACTAGTGTTTGTTTGCCGAACTACTTTCTTTTCACCTCAAATCTGGTTTTCTTTGCTCGGCAGCCTTCTTCCTTGTGACTCGAGATTCTTCGTTGCTTCTTATTGATTTTGTGCTATTTTTGGTCGGCTTCTAGGGTTTCGGCTCCTCTCTGGTGCGGCTGTGTTCTGGTTTGACTTTTCTTGATTGTTCTGGGTGGTTGTTCCAAGATCTTCTCTTCGGTGCCTACCTACTCTTGGTTTGTTCTGCTTTGGTTTATTGCTCCGATCTATATCACATTTGGTTATTGGTTCTTTGCATTGTGTTGTCTTGGAGTACTTTGCTATGGCTGACGCCAAATCTATCAATCTTAAGGATGATCACTTACCCAGATGTGTGATCTCTAAATGGTTAAACGATCTTAATTATTTAACCTAGGCACATGTATTTAAAGTTTTCCTCAAAGGCAAGCAACGATTAACATACATCGTGGATCCTCCTCCAACCAATTGTGATCCCAATTTCTCTACTTGGAAAATCGTCGATTTTATTGTTATGGCTTGGTTGTGGCACAGTTTGGAATCTCATATTGCTATAATAGTGGAGTTTTGTGATACTTCCAAACAGATTTTGGACTCCCATGCTAATTCTTTTTCGAACCTGAGTAATGTTTCACAAGTTTATGAGCTATATGAGCAGATCTTTACACTCAAGCAATCTGAGAAGCCCCTATATGAGTACTACAGTCAGCTTAAGAGTTTGTGAGATCAATTGTTACAACATCGTCCCATCACTACTAATATTCAGCAGCAAAAGCGGCATTAGGAGGGCTTCATGATCGCTTCTCTCTGGGTTGGTTCTTGATCTTCGTGGATTTAAAGATCAGATTTTTGCTAGTGACACCTCACTTACTACGGCTAATGCCTACTCTCGCTCATTGTGTTCCTCCTTGGGTCACTCATTTGCTACATCTGGTCCTTTTTCTTTTTCAGAATCCTCTACATTAGTTACCAACAGTGGTGGTCGTGGTACGTTTAGGGCCATAGTCGTGGTGGTCGAGGCCCTTGCGGTGTATCTCACGGTGACGGTCGTGGTAACTCTCGTGGTGATAAGAAATGTGACTTCTGTAATACTACTAATCATACTGAGAATTATTGTTGGGCTAAGTATGGTAAACCAGATTACGCTAATCAGGTCACTAATAGCTCCTTTCTGGCCTCATCTCAGTCGTCTTTGGGGCCTTCTAACCAAGCACCTCCTACTTCTAATGATGCTCTTACGGCTACACTTAGTGAGATTGTTCAAACATTGCGCAATGTTCTGCTTCATTTTCCACTGCCACATTTGCAAATTCAGGTAATATTACCTTTGCTGCCATTACACCTCCATCCTGGGTTCTCGACTCGGGTGCCAACTCTCATATATCTAGTAATCCCTCCTTTTTTCTCTAGTTTGAATTCTATTAAGCATCATATTGTATTAGTGGCTAGTTCGTCTCAACTTGTCCACGGTCAAGGTGTTCTTCATCAGTCTCCTTCTTTCACCTTACCCTCTAGTTTATATATTCCTCATTTACCCTTTAATTTGTTGTCTATCAATAAATTAACTAAAACTTTGCATTGCTCAGTAACCTTCTTTCCAAATTCTTATGTATTTTAGGACCTCAAGACCAAGAAAATGATTGGTTCGGGGCATGAAAAGAATAAGCTCTATTATCTTGATGTTACTCCTAGTTCAACTTCTTGCACTTCATATGGCTTGAGTGCAACGGTTTTTCCTCTTCAGTGGCACTTTCATTTAGGTCATCCGTCTATTGTTAAACTTAAGTTAGCCATTCCTAGATTGAATCATGTGTCTGTTTTGATTGTGAAGCTTGTCGGTTAGACAAACATCACCGTAGTTCTTTTCCTCGTACTAGTACTAATCTCAGTCAAAGTCCTTTAATGTTGTCTATACGAACATCTAGGGTCCTCCTCACATTCTAAGTAATAATGGATATTTTTATTTTGTTATTTTTGTTGATGACTACTCTCTTATGATCTAGTTATTTTTGTTGAAACAAATATCTGAATTACCTTATGCTCTTTTCACGTTTTATAATAAAAATTTTACTCAATTTGGAAAGCATATCAAGGTTTTTTGATCTGATAATGCTTTAAAATATATGCAATCTTTTGTTAATGCATTTTGTGTTGATCATGGTATCATTTATCAGACCAGTTGTGCTCACACATCTCAACAAAATAGTGTCGCTGAACGTAAGCACCGCCATTTGTTAGATGTTGCTCGTACCTTGTTATTTCACGCCCAGGTATCCAAACATTATTGGAGTGATAGCGTTCTTACTGCATGTTACCTTATTAACCGCATGCCATCTGCTGTTCTTGATCACAAATCTCCCTTTCCATGTTATATCCTACTTCACCTACCTTTTCCCTCATTCCTCGTGTTTTTGTGTGTACTGCCTTTGTACATGTGCTTAATCCCAGACATACTCAACCTATGAGGGGAGATTACATGCACATGAGATAAGAAGATTGCACGCGCATAAGATGACAAATAAGAACTATACGTGCATACAAAAAAGGACCCTACAAAGGAGAGTCAAAGTCCTAGGCATTAATGTGACTTGTGAGGTACAACAACTATTAGGAAACAAACGAGATAGAGCTGTAACTATGAGTGCTACATATGGTCTAATGAGAGGAATGGAAGTGATAGACACGGTCACACGGTAGCTCCTTTAGGTGTTTCGGTCGGTGGAGCGACTCTCAGACTAATTTTCAACGTACTTAGAGAGCCCATTGATAATTTAGGTCCTGTAGATACTCGCACAACATCTACTATTCATAGATCTGCACTCGCCTTTATACAATTAGATACAAAATTATCTATAACCAACACAACAGATTTTTTTGGCTTTTTGTGAATTTCTTTATCTATACTAAAAAAATTTCAACTAGCCCGAGCGTACATACTTTTCAGATTTATCTCGCCACGAGAAATCAAAAAAGCAAACACACTCCAAAAAGAGTTCATTTCTGTGCAACGCAATGACATTATTCGTTTTCGTTCATTTTTGTGCGAAAAGAAAACATACTGCAAAAATCATTCATTCACATGGATGACATTATTCGTTTTCGTTCATTTTTGTGCGAAAAGAAAACATACTGCAAAAATCATTCATTCACATGGATGACATTATTCGTTTTCGTTCATTTTCGTGCCAAAAAGCAAACACACCAAAAATCGTTCATTTTCGTGCACCGCGATAACATTATGTGATCCAATTTGAAAGAAGAAAGTTACCACCTCGAGCTCGTAAGTGTATCTTTCTCGGGTGCTCTCGTACTGAAAAAGAATATCGTTGTTATCATTGCGATACTCTATCCCACATCGATTAAGGATAAAAATTAAGTCTGGTATATAAAGAAACTTATGGGCTACTACTAATAACTTGACTTAAGTATTTTGGGCCAAGTTGTTAGACTCTTTCTTCAAGTTATTGAGTCAATGGTACTCTTGTGCCGTTACAAATAATATCATAACCAACCCTGACCCCGTGTAGGCTCCGTGGAGGTGGGGATAGAGGAGTAGAGGCTCTAGAGAGGGGTATCGACCCTAAGGTTGTATACCTTGTGCACGCTTATGGGTTGCTCTGTGTTCGTTAATGGACTGCTATCCACATCCCAACCAGGGGAAGAATTTGGGCCACGCGACGAGAGCTTCGTGTATTTGAGTGAGGGATATTCTAATACTCCATCCCACATCGATGGGAAATAGAAATTAAATCTGGTATATAAAGAAACTTGTGGGCTACTACTAATAACTTGGCTTAAACATTTTGGGCCGTATCGCTAGGCTCTTTATTCAAGTTATTGGATCAGTGGTCCACTTAGGTTGTTACAATCATCCTTAGTCTCGTCGCTATTTTGCAAGTGCTAATGTGACCTTTTTTAAGTCTATTCCCTTCTTTGCTCCCTCCGATCAATAACTCTCTCCTGATCTCCTTCGCTATCATGAGGGGGAGTCCTCTTCTACCACTCTTCCTCTACCGGTCTCTTTGCCTCATGTCTCCTCCTTTAACGCTCCTTTACAAGTTTATCAGCGATCTCGGGATAGGCCTGTTGTTTCTTATGGCCCGACCACTTCTTCAATAGAGGTTCCTGACTCCTTGAATTTGTCTTCTGATAATATTAACTTACCTATTGCTTTGCATCGAGGTAAACATACATGTACCCATCACCCTATTGCGAATTTTGTGTGATATGATCGTTTGTCCCCTTGCCTTCATTCCTTTACCTCTATCTTATCCTCTATTTCTATTCCATCTACTTATAAGCATGCTTTGTCAATGTCTAGATGAAAACTTGCTATGGATGAAGAAATGAAAGCTTTTTATCAGAATCAAACTTGGGAGCTCACTCCTCTTCTGCCTACAAAGCACGCGGTGGGGTTGTCATTGAGTGTATACCATGAAGTACCTTCTAGATGGTTCTGTAGAGCGTCATAAGACACATTTGGTAGCCAAAAACTACACTAAGACATACAGGATTAATTACTTAGAGACCTTCTCTCCGATGGCTCACCTTATCTCAGTTCGAATTCTCCTGTCTATTGTCATTACTCGTTCTTGGCCCTTATATCAACTCGATATTAAAAATACCTTCCTTCATAGTGATCTTCAGGAAGAAGTGTATATGGAGCAGTCAACTGGTTATCTGGTTTCTGGTAGTGAGCATCTTATGTGTCGTCTCTGTAAGGCCCTATATGGATTGAAACAGTCTCCCTGTGTGTGCATGGTTTGATCGTTTTAGTTTTATTATGCTTACATATGGGTTTCAACGCTCTACCTCTAATCACTATGTCTTTGTTCATCGCTCATCTATTGACACTATTATATTGATTTTATGTTTATGATATCATAATTTTGGGTGATTAATCGATTGGTATTGTTGATATAAAACGGCATTTAGGGTAACAATTTCATACTAAGAATTTAGGTACTCTTCGACATTTTCTTGGTAATGAAGTTGCTCGCTCCTCTTAAGGTATCTATCTTTCTCCACGGAACTATGTCCTCAATTTTCTTTCTGAGACTAGTCTTCTCGGAATCCAACCTCTTGAAACTCCAATAGAGGCTACTATTAAGATTGATGCTAAACAAGGTGACAATTTTTTGATGTTAGTCGGTATCAACGGCTTGTTGGGAAGTTAATTTATATTACTGTTACTCGTCCAGACTCCCGATATCACATATGCAGTTGGGATTGTTAGTTTATGCATGCTCCCCGTCAACCCCATTTTGATGTTGTTTGTTGTATTCTCCGTTACTTGAAATGTACTCCAGGTCGCGGCTTGCTATATCGTCCATCTAATATATTCTCTGTGGTTGGCTTCAGTGATGCTGATTGGGCCAGTAGCCGTCTTGATCGGCTGTCTACCTCTGGTTACTGCATCTTTGTTGGTGGTAATCTTGTCACTTTGCATAGTAAGAAACAAAATGTTGTTACTTGTTCCAGCGCTAAAATCGGATACTATACTATGGCGTATACTGCGTTCGAAATGTTGAGTTCAATCCCTTCTTCACGATCTTGGTATCAAGTTCTACACCTATGAAGATGGTTTGTGATAATCAATCAGCTAACACTCTCCCTCAACCTGGAGGAGCATTGAGGTCAAACATGCCCATCTTAGAAAAAAGTCGCAAGAAACTAGAAGCAAGTAACGGTTTGGTAAGAATATCACCCAATTGATGCTCATAACGGACATAGGAAGTGACAATCTGCTTTGTCAGTAACAAATTCCGATTAAAGTGACATTCAACCTCAATATACTTAGTCTGCTCATGAAAAACTGCATATTGAGATTGATTGTCACTTTAATCGGAATTTGTTACTGACAAAGCAAATCGTCACTCCCTATATCTGCTCCGAACATCAATTGGGTGATATTCTTACAAAACCATTACCTTCTTCCAGGAGTATAAAAATGGCCCCGCCCGGCCCCTCCCAGCCGTGACTCTTATGGGCCAAGCCTGGCGGGCTCCGACCAAAATTCTAGCCGAGCAGGGCCGGGCCAGGCTTTTTTGGGGAGGGGTAGGCCCAAGCCCAATCCTGGGGGTATACAAGCCTAGGCTCGGGCCTCGACCTGTGGGAGGGCCTAGGCAGGCTTTTCAATTTTTTTTGTTTTTGGAATTGTGTTTCGTATATAAATTATTTATTAGTTTATTACTTTTGTTAAAAGTTATAAATTATTATTATAAGTTATAATAATAATTAGGGATAATTACACTTACCTCCCCTGAGATTTAAGTTTATTACAAGAACCTCCCCTATGGTCTCTGAAATTACACTAACTTCCCCTGAAATTTAATTTTAATATCAATTGCACCTCAACTGTTAAAATTTCTGTTGAAATTTAGCGAAAACTGCTCCTCTCACCACAAAACCATCCTTCCCACCCCAAATTTCAACGGAATGGTGGTTTTGAGATAGGAATGGTGGTTTTGGGGAGAAAAGGTGGTTTGAAGGGTGAATTTGAGATGAAAAGGGTGGTTTTGGGGAGGGAGGGGCGGTTTTCGTTAAATTTCAATGGAAATTTTAACAGTTATGGTGCAATTGATGTTAAAATTAAACTTCAGGGGAGGTTAGTGTAATTTCAGAGACCACAGGGGAGGTCCCTGTAATAAACTTAAATCTCATGGGTGGTAAGTGTAATTATCCCTAATAATTATTATAAGTTGTAAGTTATAAATTATTTATAAGCTATAACTTATAAGTTACAAATTATTATCATAAGTTATAAACTATTTATAAATTATTTATAAGTTATAAATTATTATTATAAGTTATTTTATAAGTTGTTATTATTATTAGTTATTACTAATTACTTTGTTGTTATGTATCATATATTAGTTTATAAATTAAGTTATAAACTAATATTTATAATACAATAAACTTGAACACTTCAACTAATTGATATATTTATAATATAATATACCTCCGGCTGGGCTTGGGGATCGGGCAGGCCCGCAGGCTCCAGAGGAAGGCCCAGGCCCGGTCTTAGGGGATTCGGGCTTGGGCTCTACAGTAACGGGCCTCGGGCCGCCCACAGGCCGCGGGCCATTTTTACACCCCTGCCTGCTTCTAGTTTTCGGCGACTTCTTTCCAAGCTTGACATGTTCGACCTCAATGCTCCAAGTTGAGGAAGATTGTTAGCTGATTATGTATGTTTGTTAAGAGTAATTTTGTAATTTCTTCGTGTCTTCCAATAACACTTTTCTGTCTCTCTCTTCTTTTACCCTAAATCGCTACTTTACGCTTCAACTGTTTCGAAACTGCAAATAGGTAAGCTAGAGACTCAAAATTGCCGATTAACAAAACTGCAAACTCATGTCCAGACATCTAAGGCAATAGTTTTAACAGGTGGTGAGCCCTAGACATAACAAGAATGTTTCATTTTCCTCATAAGACCAATAGGTCCAACACGTACAAGAGGAAAAGGAACTGAAAGGTGCAAGATCTCTACAATATTAGAGACTGACCTAATCCAAAAACACTGAAATATTAACCATAACCAAGCCAAATATAACTAGCAGACAAATGAGAGTGACTAATTCTGTTGACAAAGCAAAAACTCATTGTCAAGGCTATAATCCATTCACACAATACTGATTTGGGGATTTTTCACTTATCCCAAAGTCATCCAAAATGTTTCAACACCACAAACAGGTAAGTTAGAGAGGCTCAAAATTGCCGATTAACAAAACTGCAAACTCATGTCCAGACATCTAAGGCAAACTTGAACCTACATTCGCTGATTCCCCCTTGTTAGAAATTGTTTTAACAGGTGGTGAGCCCTAGGCATAATAAGAATGTTTCATTTTCCTCAGAAGACCAGTAGGTCCAACACGTACAACAGGAAAAAGAACTGAAAGGTGCAAGATCTCTGCAATAGCAGAGACTGACTCAATCCAAAAAAACTGAAATATTAACACACTGCAAATAGGTAAGTTAGAGAGGCTCAAAAATGTTGATTAACAAAACTGCAAACTCATGTCCAGACATCTAAGGCAAACCTGAACCAACATTCACAGATCCCCCTCCCCCCGGGGTTAGAAATAGTTATAATAGGTGGTGAGCCCTGGACACAACAAGAATGTTTCATTTTCCTCGGAAGACCAGTAGGTCCAGCACGTACAAGAGGAAAACGAACTGAAAGGTGCAAGATCTCTACAATAGCAAAGACTGACCCAATCCAAACACACTGAAATATTAACCATAACCAAGCTAAATATGACTGGCAGACAAATAAGAATGACTAATTGTGTTGACAAAGCAAGAACTCAATGTTAATGCAAGACCCCACGAATTTCTCATTTCTAAGGCATTTAGACCCACTCACAGTAAGAAACATTTCATGTATGGAAAAGCTTCAAAACTCCACTTGAGAAGCCAAACACCTTAGACTATGAGTTTACGAACTATTCTTGATGTGCTGCAATGGGAGAAGAAAGTGATAAAAACTCAGCCCTATTGGCTACCCAGACTTTTGTAAACGATCAAATGATCTGATAATCCCGGTGGGGGAAAACACACGCGCACACACGCGTACACACACTGCTAGAAATAATTTGATCTGATGATCCCCCAAACCCCATAAATAAACTCTAATGTCAGTCCTTAGTTGCACGATCCTCCTACTGGGGTAACGAATTTGTCTCAGAACCTCGCCCCCGTGCTCCAAAATAAGAATCTTGTAAGAACCTCGCTTCTAACTAAAATAAAACCTCTCAAATATATAGATTCTCAAAAAACAAAATAAAAGTAAGAAAATAAAAAAAAATCTATAGAATTAATAAGATTATAGAATAAGATTAACTCAAATATATTCTAGTACTTTATATTTACATAATATTTATTTATATATACAAAAAATAATCTGTATTTGACACTAATCTACAATATTTATTCTTATTTTAACATATATTACAATTAAATATAAATAAAATATTTCGTAAAATATATAAAATATATAAATGCTTCCATAGGCGCTCCCAATCTTAGACTCTTTTGTATGGCTTCGCTCCCCTGCTCCTGCACCTGCTCCCACTTCGTGCAACTAAGTGTCAGTTTGGGACAGTATTCTAGCCAATCTTGATGTTTGAGAGAAAAGCTTTTGCCTCAGGCAGGTCAACATGTTTTCATTGACGCAGTTGCTGTGGCTATTGACTCTCGTGGCATGACAATCTTTAAATTCCTCCTTGGTATGTGGACCAGCAGGGAAGCTAGAACTGCCAGCTTCTAATAGGGTAGCAGATGAATGCCAGCAGTTAGTCACTTTAAATATGCTTTGTCACCCAAAACTTTCGTTAAGTAATATAGATTCATTCTAAATTCCATCTAGCTCACTCTCTATGCTGCCCAAGGCATCCTACTTTTGAATCATCAAAGCAAGAACCACCTACATTAGGATTATTCATTAATGGTTGATCAATTTTGATGGATTGCAGCATTTGCTAAGTATTTTGAGTAATTGGGCTCTATTTAGGCCCTGTTTGGGATGTCTAAAAAACTTGACTTTTAAGAGATCTAGCTTTTAAAAAGAGAGAGAAAGAGAGAAAGAGAGAGAGAGAGAGAGAAAAGTAAGATTATTTAGGATAAATTTTGTAGTAGTTTTTGTTTTCTTTTTTGCTTTTTATTAAATTGTCTAAAATGCCCTTACTTTTGCTTTTAAGTTATAGCGTTTGAGATATTGGCACGGTTTTTTTTGTGAGAATAGTTGACTTTTTTAATTGAGAGTATTATAGTCCTTTTACTCCGAAAAATTTAGTGTATTTGGGATGTGTATATGCTTTTTTCCTTGAAAAAATGAGTGAAAAAAAAGTTAGTACCTTTTTAGATATGCCAAACGGTACAGCTTAAAAGCTGACTTTTTTTGAAAAAAAACCAGCTTTTAAGTAAAGCCAAATAGGGGCTTAATATTCTAGATGTAGGACCCCAGGATGGACCAGAGTAATGGAGCCTAGGAAGATGGAGTGCACTAGAGTGACTCGGGCACCGCCGGAGGTGGAGGTGGAGGTGGAGGTGGAGGTGGAGGTGAGAGGTTAGGAGCAAGGTTTTAAATATCAACCGTTATGTATCATATCAGCCGATACGTATCGGAATTTTGGGCCTCCAATATCGATATTTATCAATGTATCGGCTGATACTGTCCGATATCTACCGATACGCCTTCCGATACGGCAATTTAGAACCCTGGTTAGGACAGCATTAGAGAGAGAGAGAGAGAGAGAGAGAGAGAGAGAGAGAAAGAGAGAGAGAGAGAGGAGTGGCAGTAAAGAGCAAGCCGGAGATATGGAGATAGGAGAGCTTATGTTTAGTTGTCATTGGAGAGCTGGAGTTACCTCCTTTACAGATCAAAGGAGTTGTCAAGATCACCCGAGAACGGGTGCCTCCTTATTGGCTCGGTAGAAAGGATCCCAATGGCGTTTGTTACATGGGACTATTAAGTGGCAAATATAATCTATGGGGAGGAGTATCATGGACTTGCAAACAGACAGTTGATAGGTTCCGTAGGGATGATATGAGCTCCCAAGTGCCAGCTGACTGAGCAGACCGTCGATTGATCGGTTGGTAGGAATGATGCATACTCCCAAGTCCTAGATACCTTGGTTAACACGTCCCTCTCTCTGTTGTCAAGTGAAGCTGCTTTGGAGGCTACTCCATTGACCAACCCCTTACTCTCTAGCTTCTAAGCTACATACCTCCTTTGGTCCCGAGTAGACGTGTCTAGGCCCTACTACTAACCTAAGATATCATGTTGGTGTTGGAGGCTGTGGGATGCCTCGTACGCATGTACGGAGGTGAAACACGGACACTATCTGCTAAGGGAACAACACAAAGGAAGCAGATCGCTGCTTACCGGCTAGGTAGCTCAGAGGCAAGGACCTCATAAGTGATCCGTGGACCCTGAAGCAACCCGTGGTGACAGAGGGATATCCAGATACCCACATTAATGCCCCCCAGTACACATACTCAAAAATCAACATTTTCACACTTAATGGCTACATTTTCACAATATATGGCCTGAGGTATTACAATTCTATCTGTGCTCTGCACGCACCCAGAAATGTATATTCATACAGCAAATAAAGATTTTTCATTCATTGCAAAGTGAGAAAAGTTCAGACATAAATTGGAACAGTACCTTCATCTCAGGTATAAGGGCAGGTCCTCCATAGGCAAATGCTGTATATAGCTGAACAAGAGTTGCTCCAGCTCGTATCTTTTTGTATGCATCCTCACCACTAAACAACATGCTTCTTTGGTCAAAGAGTTCAAACTTGAAAGTTGAAATAAATGATGAAAATGACAATCAAGCTTAAAACAATTAAGGTTTACCTGCTAACCCCTCCACAGCCAATTAAAGGAATCCTCCCCTGATTACAAGAAGAAAGAGAGACTCAGAGTCCCAAACTACATGAGGTCAAAGAAATGAAGTTTAAAGTGAACTCAAATAAAATGCACCAACAATTGAACACGAAATATGTACCAAACAACCATATAAAACACAACAAACATTATCCTTCGGTACATATAATGCACATGTAGAAGACAAAAGAGCAGCAAGGCACACCGCAAACTAGTACAAACTGGCTGGGAAACAGGCCATGCATAATTTACACATTGATAATGTTATGAACCCATTCAGCTTGCTTATTCTATTTTTCATTTAAAGAAATGGATCCACAATATTGCCATGTGCCATGCATTAGCTTCGGTTTTAGCTTAAAACTAAATATAAATCCAGCAGTATGATGTAGGACCGAACATACGAATTCACAATGCATCCCAGGTATGAGGGTGGAATGCCCGAGGTAAATTCCATTTGGCAAAGATATGATGGAATGCATACAATCAGATATGCTTTTGGAACCGTTAAATGAAGCATCAAAATTTCATTCCAGTGGATTTTTTAGGACAGATGGAAAACAGAAACGTTTTCGAAACATGATGGAAACGCAAAAAAGACTTGGAACTATTTAGAAACATGAACTGAAGTATATTTTTATATGTTTCTAAGGTTAAAAATCCAGCAATTTAACATGCTTAGATTCTAGACCGTAGAAAACTACACTAGAATTGAATTAAAGTTAATACAAGATTCTTAGAAAGTTAAAATAACCAAACCAAACTAAGCCTTTGTTCCAATTAATTAGGGTCGACTACATAAATCATTTTACGCCGTTCTGCTCTGTTAAGGGCCATATCTTCAGTTAGTTTCAATAAATTCATATATTTTCTTAATATAACATCTCATGTCAATTTAGACCTACCCCTCCTATTGCTTTCATTACCCATGATCTTGTTTCTTTTTTTTACTACTGCATCAATTGGTTTACGTTGTATGTGTACAAATTACCTTAATCTATTTTCTCTCAACTTGTCCTCAATTGGTGCGACGCCTACCATTTCATGAATCATTTCATTCATAATTTTATCTTTTCTAATCTTAACACACATCCACTTTAACATTCTCATTTCAACAACATTCATTTTATGTATGTGATATTTCATAGAAAGTTAAAATAAGGTCAGGAAAATTCATTTCTACATAAAATCATGTAGGAAATAAAACGAAACAAATATAAGAAACTGAAAAATTCTAGTGTAGTAGGGACATGGTTTTAATTCGAGGTATCGGCCGACGTAATGGTCACGGTCGCGTGTAATGGGTACCAGGAGTAATGGCCATTTTGTAATGAGGATCGAAAATTAAACTTGTGAATTTTTTTCCAGCAAAAAAAACTCATTGATATGTTATATTGTTATTTATCACATTTTGGATGCTTGCAATAATTTTTAATCAATAATGTGACACCTAAAGACGTGCTTTGTTATAGTTACATTGAGTCTTATGTTGCTTTTAAGGCCAAAAAAAAGTAAAGAAGCTCATTTGATAAACAAATTACACCTTGTCGGATAAAGCAAAAATAGGTCAATATTGTTTAGTACAATGATGCAAATAATACTAATACACTGCAAATAATACTAATACAACAATACTAGTTAGTTGCTAAAACGTACTCTAACCAATTTGTTTGAATCCAGAAGCAATAAGTGTAAAATGTGACCTAGATTAAAATCTGAGGGTTCTATAAACTAACAGAAGCTGTATCGGCCGTAATATCGCATAGTTAAAATATTGGTTGTATAGGCTGATACAAGATGATACGACATTGATTCGAAATCGTATCGGCCGTATAGGCCAATACAACCGATATTAACCATTACAACTGGTACGGCTTCTGTTATAAAAATCAATGTTTCTATGAATAGAATCTCTTATGTATAATCAAATACTGAATTTCATTAAATACAGTGGAAAATCCCAAACAAATAAAATGCAACAGTTTACTTCAGCAATAGTAGTACTAATTATATTATTTTTAGAATTAATTAATTATTAGTTCTATATACAAGATTTATAATAGGATTGGTCTCGTTGCTAAGACTTTTAAAAATAAGGTTCTATTTTTAAATATAAATTTTAATTATTACAGATTTACCTTTATTTAAACAGCTTGGGGCTAGTTAGTTACATTTTTAATTGAAAACTTTAAGCTTCATAAATTTCAATATATAGATCCATTTTTAGTAAAATTTACATTTTTTGGAACTTACTCGTCGATGTCTATTAAACAAGATCCATATTAAAAATAAAGTTATAAGATTTAAAATTTATTTTTCTTAAAGGCACGTATTTGGTAATTTTTTTGATTTTTAAAATTTAGAAATAAAGTGAAATTTGTAAAAATCACAATTTGAGCACTAAAAATTTATTAAAACTCTCAATATGTTGAAATTAATAAATTTCTCTGTTTGAAAATTTAAAAAGTCAGTTTCAAAAATGAAAAAAAAATGATAGATTTTATTCTTTTTCGAAATCAAAAAAATTCTCAATTCCAAAAAAGTAAAAAAGATAATCAAATTTCTAGATTTTTTTTTTACAAAATTTCATATTAAATATTGGTCTTGTTTAATAGATCTCGATAAATAGGTTCCAAAAATATAAATTTTATAAATAATAAATTTATATATTGAAAATTGTAGAATTTTAAAGTTTGTAATAAAAAATCTAACAACAACAAAATGTGATGGGACAGCAATTTGAAAACAAAATAGGTTTGGGACTAATCCTTATAAGGATCTCATATTTAGGACCTTTGCCCAAAATACCCTTAGTTTTATTAAAGTAAAATACAACCATCTATAATTTTCTAAAAGAAAAGTAAAAAAATTTTGAAAATTTTTTATTTCTTTTCAATAAAACTATTTTAGATATATTACACAATGTTTTGATGTGTTTCGAAGAAAACATTAGAATTTTGTTATTCTACTAGTATTTCATTTTGGTCGCTTAGGAAACATACACGTTTCGGTTATTTCGATAGAAATGAATGGAAATTTATTCCTTACCTCACCGCCCCCCCCC
>JAUMHN010093449.1:0-25372 GCA_032360265.1 Heliamphora ciliata
TAACACATCGAGCTCGAACATCGAATTCCCAAAACCTGAATTCGATCCGTTCGACCTAGCCAAGACTAGCTACTATAACGATGTACTACAATCGTTCCAATGGAATGTCTGGGTCCATTGCGATTGTGAGCCTTCCTGTATAATCTGTCAGAACCTTTGACCCGATCTTCCGCGCAGCACGCACTGAGTCAAATACTGGACAGAATAGACGAACTATTCATTCATTCATCACAAATATAAATATGAAACCACGAATGCAAAATCATCTCAGATATTTCTCATTAATATGCCAGGGATCTAGAATAAAATACATAAAAAGCATGACTTTTCAGTATACATTCTCAACAACGGTGCCATCCCAATACTGGACAGATAGCTGTTGTTGTATGCAAACTCTACCAAGGATAGATGATCCTCCCAAGAACTCTGAAAATCAAGCACACAGGCTCTCAACATGTCCTCTAAAATCTAGATAGTCCTCTCATACTGACCGTCAGTCTGTGGGTGGAAAGTTGTGCTAAAAGCTAAGCTCGTCCCCAAACCCATCTGAAGACTCTGCCAAAAGCGCGATGTAAAGCACAGTTCTCAACCATAAACAATAGTTACAGCTACTCCGTGTAGTCGGACTATCTCCCGAACATACAGCCTACCCAATTTGTCCATTGAATCCCTCACTCGAATGGGAAGAAAATGTGCTGACTTTGTCAATCTATCAACCACAACCCAAATAGCATCATGTCCCGCCGGCGATCGAGGAAGTCCTAAGACGAAATCCATCATGATATTCTCCCACTTCCACTCAGATATAGGCAACGGCTGTAACAATCCTACCGATCGCTAGTGTTCCACCTTTACTTGCTGACAAGTAAGGCACCGAGACACAAATCGGACCACGTTCCTCTTCATTCCCATCCACCAGAACAGACGATGCAAATCATGATACATCTTCGTGCCTCCTAGATACACTGCAAGATGTGAATGATGAAACTCATGTGGCACCTCAGAACGGCACGACTCTGGCACAAACAGTCGTCCTGTCAGCCTCAAACTCTGATCTGAACCCACCGTCTATCCTACTGTGTCCTTCCTACTAGCAATGCGATCCCATATCATCTGAGCCTCCTGATCAGTCCGCTAACCCTCTAACCCGCATGAAACCAACACGGGCTGTGAAGCTACTAAATATAAGGTTGCACATGCCCCTGTCTCTCCGAGACACAGATCAAACTCCCCAACATCTCTAAGCATATCCCATTCTCGTTTTGCCACAGAAGCTAACGAACCATGAGATCTCCTACTGAGCACATCAGCTACGACATTTGCTTTTCCCGGGTGGTACTTCAAATCAAGGTCGTAGTCTCCCAGCAACTCCATCCATCGGTGTTGGCGAAGATTCAAGTCATTTTGTGAAAACAAGTATTTTGAGCTCTTGTGATCAGAGAAGACCTCGAAGTGCTCACCAAATAGGTAGTGACGCCATGTCTTCAATGCGAAGACCACGGCTGCCAACTCCAGATCATGCGTCGGGTAGTTCTTATCGTGTGTCTTCAACTGTCGAGAACCATAGGCCACAACTTTGCCTCCCTACATCAAAACACAGCCCAAACCATCGTGTGACGCATCGCAGTACACAGTATACCCCAGACCTCGCTCTAGAGTAATCAACATCGGTGCACTGGTCAATCTCCTCTTCAGCTCCTGGACTGCTGACTCACAGGACTCACTCCACACAAACATGACTCCCTTCCGCATAAGACGCGTCATCGGTGCTGCAAGTCAGGAAAAGTCCTTCACGAACCGCCGATAATAACCTGCCAGACCCAGAAAGCTATGGATCTCAAAGACGTTCTTCGGTCGCTGCCAATCCATCACGGCATCAATCTTTGCCGAGTCCACTGATACCCCATCCTTCGACACCACGTGCCCAATGAATCTCACCTATGACATCCAAAACTCGCACTTCTCGAACTTCATATACAAGCGATGTTCTCTCAGAAGCTGCAAGACAACATGCAGATGCTCCTCATTCACCTCCCTCGTGGGAGAATAAATCAAAATGTCATCCACGAATACCACCAAAAAACTATCCAGGTAAGGATGGAAGATACGGTTCATCAAGCCCATAAATGTCGTAGGGGACGTTCGTCAAACCGAACGGCATGACCAAAAACTCGTAATGACCATAACGAGTCCGAAAGGCAGTCTTCGCAATGTCCTCGTCCCTAATTCTCAGCTGGTGATACCCTGACCTCAAGTCAATCTTCGAAAAGTAGCACGGTCCTCTCAACTGATCAAACAGGTTATCAATCCCTGGCATAGGATACTCGATCTTCACTATTACCTGGTTCAGCATCCTGTAATCTATGCATAGCCTCAAAGACCCATCCTTCTTCTTTACAAAAAGAGCTGGGGCACCCCACGACGATGTACTCGGCCTTACAAACCCCTTGTCTACCAACTCTTGTAACTGCACCTTGAGCTCTCGTAACTCAGTAGGTGCAAAGCGATACAATGGCATAGAGATAGGAGCTGCTCCTGGAACAAGATCAATGGAGAACTCCACATCACGGTTCGGTGGCAACTCAAACAGATTGTTAGGAAATACATCTTGATAGTCACACACCACAGGGGGTACCTCCCCTCGAACCCCAACTGGCTCATCCAATCTGAAAGCAAAAAAGAGGAAACCCAAGTTCCATCTAGCCCAAGCCACACCAGGTATAGACACCAAGCCCTCATCTTGATCACCCATAAAGTAGAAAAAGTCACCCTTCGGTGTATAGATCAACACCCTCCACCGCTCACAATCTATATAGGCACGGTAGGTAATCAGCCAGTCCATCCCTAGGATGACATCAAACGTGGTCATGTCTAGAATGATAAAATCAAACTCTAAATGACGACCGGCGATCTCCAGCATGCAAGATCTACAAACAAGGCTCAGCGTCACACTCCCACTGACTGGGGTCTCCACACTCATGGTACTACCCAACCAGTCCATTTCTAACCCCAAAGCAGATGCAAAAGCAGATGATATAAACGAATGTGACGCTACCGTGTCGGTGAGGACACTGGCCCACGATCTAAAGACTAGAAGAGTACCTCTGATCATGGCTGGAGTATCTGCAGCATCAGACGCAACTGGTGCTTTGGAAGCACTGCTATCAGCAAGAACATAAGCCTTGGCCTGCGGTGGTCTGGTCTGTCCACCAAGACCCTGAGTCGTCGGCTGCCTCACAAACTGTGTTGAAGTGCCTCCCTCTGCAAACCTAGACGTCTGGGCCCTAGGCTGCTGAGATGTTTGCCGTCTCTGTGCCGATGGTGCAGCTGGCGCTCCAGTCACACTCTCAACATTCCCTTCCCGAGGACAGTATCTACGAATATGCCCAGACTGACCACACCCAAAGCATATAGGTGGGTCTCTCACCTGTGACTGGACAGACGCTAAACGCTAAACCTAGCCCTTCTGCGAGCACTCAACTGAACGATTCCCCGTTTGTCCGCATCGATAACAAATCAGCCCTCTCTGCTCTGGCCTTCTTGTCGAGGCCACTAAAGGTGCAGGTGTGGACGACTGTAGCTGATACGACCCGACAAAATGAGAACTAGGTCCAGATGACCTCTGGCGCTTTCTCCTGCGCCGCTGGAACTGTGCATCTCCACTGCCCTGCTGACTCCCACGCTCTTTAACTCTGCGGCTCTCTGCAAGTGAGTTCTCCACTCGGATAGCAGCTTCCACCAAAGTGATGTACACATCCAAACCCAGAGCTGCAATCATGTCCTTGATGGCAGGTCGAAGGCCCCTCTCGAACCTCCTAGTGCGCAACTCCTCTGTAGATACCATCTCAGCTACGAACCGCGACAGATTAGCGAACTTGGCCTCATACTGGACCACAGAAAGGTTCCCCTGAACAAGGGAAAGGAACACTTCTCGGTATGTATCTCTCGAAGATCTCGGGAAATACTTCTCCAAGAAGACTCTCATGAAAGGAGCCCATGTGTCGTCCACCGTGGTCTTGGCAAACTTCCACCACTCTCTAGCATCTTCCCGCAATTGGAACGCCGCCAACCGCACACGCAAAGCATCCTCTTCGATATCCAAAGTATCGAAGATAGCTGTGGTCACTTCCAACCACTTAGTAGCAACCTTGGCGTCCGGCTCCCAAGAAAAGGTCAGAGGATTCAACCACCAAAATTCCCTCATAGCCACAGAGGCTCTTGGCTTAGAAGCCCTCACTCCAACCCTGGATTCCTCAGCCATAGCTCTCATAGTGGCAAGCATCTCCTGCATGACGTCAGCACCACCCACTTGTTCTTGTGGGACATAAACGTCTCCCTCCTTCGGAACCTGAACATAAGCACGACCTCGGCCACGACCCCGTCCCCGCACTCCCTGAGTGGACATAATTCTATATGAAATAGATAACAAGATAAGCCTTTATACAATATGCTACTGCAAAACCTAAACAAATAAGCAGGTTAACACATAACCACTTATGGCGACGCAACACATCTCACATACCGAGGAGAATCAATAAGATAGACACGTCAATTTGGATAACCTATTCGGATTCCATGCTAGAAAACACGTTGGCCAAACGCGTCTCTATCTTAGCTCCCAAATTTGTTATTCCAAACGCCCGAAGGCAAGACTAATCCAACCCAAGACCCAACCTCCATACTCATAGATACACAAACTATCATGCTTAACAAACTATCAGCATGTCATAAGAACATTTAGACACATGCATGCAAGCATATACAATCAACCTCACCAGGTGATAAACCCTCTTCTCATGGCTCTTAGGTATTCGAATCCAGAGCTCAGATACCAAGTTGTCACGCCCTAAAACCCAGGGTCACATGAAAATTCACCAAACACCAGTTTTATGAAAATAGATTTTCATACATTCAAATCCACTAGTTGAAATCACATGATAACCCAATTTGCATCTCTCATAAATAGTAAACATACAATTCCAATAAGCATACAGTATATCGCCTTATGGCATACAAGCCTGTCTTCAGGAACAAGTACACCAAAAAGGAAAAATATTAAAGTCTTCAGCCATCCGTCACCACAAACACCACAAGATCTACTCAAGATCACCACCTAAAAATTGTTTTATACAGAAAATGCCACTACGTGAGCCGAAGCCCAATAGAAACAGACTACAAAGCTATAAAACAGGATATGCAATCATATGATGGGGCTAACCCAACCACAAGTAAAATCAAGCATTAAAACTAATGCAAGCAATAGTTAATGAAAACTGTAATCAAAACGTGATTTTCCACTCGGACCACACAACCAAAGAAAACAGGACAAAAATAGTTTGCTCCACTCAGGCCACACAGCCGAGGAGAAAGATAAAAATAGTATGCTCCACTCAGGCCACACCGCCGAGGAGAAAGATAAAATGAAATCCTATGTACCGACTCCGTTACAAGGGGACAGATGTAGCAACTATAGATTCCTGCTCGTTTACCTAATCCCTATACATCGTAGGACCGGTTAGGTAAATGCAAGTTCTACACTAAGCCACCACAACGTAAAAACTCAGTTTACGAGTTCAACAACTCGAGGGAACAAAGCACCCACCGCCTAGTTTACGGGGATTAACCCAAAGGACCAGGGTACCTACTCTGTGCACGTTTCTGAACTTCCACTAAGGGCAACTCGTGCCAAATACCAGCTATCCCAGTACATCTAGAGAATCATTTTACAAAACTAAAATATTTTCACATTTACACATTAAGCATGTATAAAGATCCATCCATCAATATGGAGATCAAACAAAACAAAGATCCGTCCACCAACATGGAGATCAACAAGCACACTCCCAAGGAACAAGAAAGTAGATAAAAAGTTCCAAAAGGAGGAAAAATAAGCTTTTCCAAGACATTTGGCCATAAACGGATGAAAAACGGTTAAGTAATTTTAGCATACGCTCACTATTGTGGCCATAACTTTTTCTAAAAAAATAATTTTAATGTGCGAGAGGTGTCATTGGAAATAAGACTTTCGGGACTTCAATTTGAGTACAAAAACGACCCCATTCTGAGCTCGAATGAGGGAGATACATCGATTTTAAAAATAAATTTTCAACCAGTAAAAAACAGACCGCGGGCTAGACCGCTTGAACGGTCTGTCCAGCGGTCACCAACCCGAGAGCAACCCAAGACCGACCTCTAGACTGCTTGAGCGGTCTCTCAAGCGGTTCTATGCGAGGAACTGACCTTTTTGCTGAATTTTGAAACATAAACACATCCAAACACAAACCAAACCTCCAACTTGCATATTTTTGAAACCCACGGACATACACAAGTCCATATCCTCAAAGGGAACCAAAAAGAAACACTTAAAACATAAACCCTTTTGCTCAACCAAACCTGTTTCATCCAACCAAAAACGATTTTGCACTAAAACCTGACTTTTCAACACATAAACTAATTGCTCATGCATTTCAAAAAATAAACTAACCTTTTCATGCGTTTTTAAATGGTGAAACAACACATGATTACATATAGCACCCTTATATAGCAGTAGGGTCTAGAATCCTGCCTCGGTGAGTCAAGAACTCGATGTCTCGATCCGCATGCAAAATCGAGCTTCGTCGAAATTGAATTCCGTCCGGATGGATGCGTATAGCACGATGCCTATAACAAGGATCAGCTGTTGATCTACCAAAAACCAAACCCCGGACCCCCAAGAAGTTAGAGAGAAGGGAGAGATAAAACTGGAGGAAACTTAGGAGTTAAGTTTTGAAAATATATTTTGAAAATATCTAACTCAAGATATTTATAGGCCTCCAAAATATCTTTTTTTTTAAATTCGCACCGTAACTCACTACAACCCCCGGGACCAACTTAGCATGCTCAGATAAACCAAAACATGCATCAAAACGCATATAAGCATATTAAAGCAAAAACACCAAAACGTGTTGAAAAACACCACATATGCATATATATACCAAAATGAAACGGTACAAGGTCTCACATCGCTGATACTATGTGATATATCAGTATATCATATATCAGTATCAAACATATCATAAAACGATCAAAAACAGCCCCGGAAGCCAGAACCACCGCCAGCCACCACCAAGTCGCCACCAAGCCGCCACATTTAGGCGGCTTTTGCTGCCATGTCCGTGCTCCATTTTTGACGCTTTTTATATCGAAGGATAGCCCTTGAAAAGTAGTATTTTTTGTCAAAATAATTGCTCGAAAACAGTCGAAAAAACTGCCCAAACCACTATCGCCACCCAAGCTACGTTGCCGCCCCAAACAGTGGTCCGTTTAGGCTTTTTCTGGCGGTCTTTTTACGCCTATTTTTTTGGAAAAATAACTCAAATATCCAGCAACATGTTGCTTCAAAGAACAGCTCAAAAACAGTTCGAAAAAGTCCCAAACAATGGCCCCGAATAGCTCCTGTTGCACCGTCACTGCCATCGGAAAACAACCCACTGTTTTGCGCCTATTTGTACACTGTTTGGCCCAGTTTTTTAATGGTTTTTTGACATTATATTACGGTATGTTTACGGCTATTTTATGCCTAAAAAGATGCCAAAAATAGTCCCAAAACAACCCATATAATCATCAAAACTGGCGCCGAACTGCGGCTGACAATGCCACCGGTAGTGGGCTATTTTTAATGATTGAATGTCATTTTAATATTGAGAATCATATAATTAAAATAATCGTTAATTATGACGAGTAAAATTTTGAATTTAATTTAGAATTGGTTCTCTTTACCATTTAAAAAAAAATCACCAACAACTGGCACCCTGTAAATATCATATCTCGATGGGAGGACGTCTACAATACATCGTTTGTCTAGACAAAAAAATTTCCGTTAATTTTACTATCTAGGAAACAGACCATGCCAAGTAAATTAAATAGCTGACATAATTTCGGTCCAGTTTATAAGAGCAGTGACTCAAAAGGAGATGATACAATTATTTACAACTAAGTGTTAACTACCACTTGATCTTAAATCAATCGCTTCGCAATGAACCCTTTAGATGAAAAAGTGATCCACACTAACAATTATCTAGAATTATCCCTGAATGAGGTTCGTACTGACGATACTGCAATTAATCATGTTCGATGGGAAGCAAGGTCTTATGTTCGTACTGAAGAATTAATTACATCACCTACAAGCTGGTGATGGAAACCGTGAGATTTATCTGTAAATAAATTTTCTCTCCCACTTAAATTTTTAAAATATTTTTTAGGGTTATAAAAATTTGTTTAATTAAAATAAATTTATTAATTTCAAAAACCACACGATCCGAAAGATTTTAAAACATCTTTCTATACACGATCTAAAATATTTCAGTTTGCTAAACAATCTTTTCGTATTTTAATGCATAACAAATAGAATTCGATGAATACACAGTTTTTTCATTGTTTTACAGTTAAGGTATTGATTAAGGATATTCAAATATTTTATTTTTATGTTACACATTTTTCAGAAAAATAATTTATTAAGATTAAAAATATTTCCATTTAACTAATCCAAAATTTGAAATTAACTTTCACATTTTTTCAAGATATTCGATTTAAGAAAATTATCTTAAACATGTTATTTTGTAAAAATAAAATATCTAAGATTTTTTCATTTAATTAAATACTTTTAATTAAAAAAATTATTTTATTTTTCATTACAAAATATTAGTTAAAATTGAATTTTTTGAATTAATTAAATTAAGATAAATAAATAAAACAGATATACATAATCCATACAGTTTAAAAGAATTTAAATGCAAGATATGTACATATCCCGATTTTATTGTCAAACTGAAACTCTAATGAGTTTCAATCTCCTGTTCAAAGATAACTCGTAATCTTTCAATCCTTTTCTGATTCAGCTTTCGGTATCCAAGTTGTATTGGGATTGCTCAATATGCAGTGTTATACATATACAACATTCCCGACCTTCGAAAATATCAAAAAATTTTAGACAAAATAGCCCCGAACCAGCACCACCACCGTTGGACCAGCACTGCCGCCGGCGCCGCCGTAAGCCACCGATTCAGGCAACTTTTGCCACCTCTCCCGAACTCCGTTCTCGATGCCGTTTGTTTTAAAAAATTGCTCTTGAAAAATACTATTTTTTTGTAAAAATTCTAGTACGAAAAAAGCTCAAAAACAGCTTTCGATGGCTGCCAAATACAACACTGCCGCACCCCTACGTTGCCGCCCTATTGTCGTCGCCCGTTTGGACTTTTTTTGTGGTAGTTTGGGTTCTTCCTGTTTTTAGAAATGATATCCAGCAACATGTTGTCTTGAATAACGCTTCAAAAATAGTCCAAAAATAGCTCGACAATAGCCCCAAAATAGCCCGGTGCCGCCGTCGAAACTGCTGCCTGTTTGCTACCTGTTTTTCGCCTGATTTTTTCATTGTTTTTGGACTATTTTTTTCAGCACTATTTACTGCTATTTTATGCTTAAAAACTATTCAAAATCAGTTCTAAAAATATCGCAAAAACTATTCAAAAATAGATCAAACCGCCGCCGATGCTATTTTTTTGCCAGTTTTTTGCTAATTTTTGAACTGTTTTGTTGCTATTTTTTAATACAAAAAACTTACCGAAAAAATTTATTTTAAAACCGTTGAAAAATCACTGCAATCTGTGCCCCAAAACATCCAAAGCCACTACTAGTGCCGCCGGTTATGCCACCGGTTATGCCGCCGCATTTTCTTCGAATTCTTGGATATTCAAATATATTCTTAAATAGTTTAAATAATATTTAAAAACTAATAAAAGCTTTTATATCGAAAATCTATGTCCCGTAGGCTCACATTCGAATTAAAAAAGTTTAAACTATCACGATCAACTCTCGAGATTAGAAAATTAATTAAATTATCATTCAAACCATTCAATCAAACATGAATATAACGATGATCATAAAACTGAGATTAGAACGCCTGCAAGATAAATTAGCACAGTTCAAAATCTACCCAGCCCCTCGATAAACTAAAAAAAAAAATCAAAATAGCTCTAATACCAATTGTTGGAAGCAAACTGCTAAGATCATTGATTTGTAAACGATTTTTGAAAAAAATAAAACTGGATGGGCAATCGCCGAAATAAGCTCCAGATAAAAAAAATTTGATGTCAAACGATCAAAATAAAAATCTATGCCACCACAGTTAATTCAGATGAATACCTTTTGGTCATTTCTTCAACTACAAACTTTGATTTTCCGAGTTGAAACTCCAGTCATACCTTCTACTGTGTTTCCAATGCGATTCCTGAATGTGGTGTGGCCTACAATCCTTCAAGAACTGATACCGGCAGAACCTAGACAACCTTAATCTTGGAAGACAACTTACAATTTTGGTTTAGCCTACTCGCATATCTATAGGGTTATAGTAGGGACATGTGGAGTAATTATGACATAGACTTCTAGTATAGCCCAGATACTGTAGACACCCTAATTTGACCCCGCTCAATCTTAGGTGAATCTGTTGTTGAAAACAGTTGGAACGGTGCTTCAGTTTGATCCTCGAGAAGTAATCCAAGCTCGGTATTTGAACCTTGAACCTTCAAACCAATGAAATTATGTTGAAACCACCAATAACTTGTTACGTAAGTCATTCCAAAAGCGGCGACCGCCATGTTTATTTTTTCTACCGTCAATAGAATCTCTTGAAAATCCTAACCAAAAGTGGCGACCACCACCTCCAACATGGCGACCGCCAACTTTCATTGTGGCGACAGCCAATAGAACCTTGTGGAACCTTTTTTAGACATGGCGACCGCCAACTCTAACGTGGCGACCGCCAACTCCAAATACCCTGACATGTCCCAAAATGTGGCAACACCTCATTGGTTGAAGAATTCTATAACTACCATACCCCAGCATACGTTTTCAAAATAAAATTTTAGAGAGAGGTTTAGTGAGAGAAACTCTGCCGAGTCGTCAAGAAATTCCGAGCCCCGACGTTGAAACCCTACCGAATACCGAGATTCAAACATTCGACGCCTACATTGAAACCCTAGCTTGGGATCACCATCCGAGAGTTGGACCATTGAAGCACATTCCCCAACTTGAGAATCCTTTAGCAATCCAGGTACCTCGCTTAGATTCCCAATCTTTCTAACTCCATTCCCTCTCTTTTGTTGTGATCGGGTTAAGTTCAATTTCATTTCATGTATTTCTTTCGCTTATGTAGTTAACTTTGTTTATTAGTTAGTTTGCTTCATATAATTTAGTCGTTTTACCAATTTCTTAGTTTACATATCTACACTAAACACATTGTCTTTTCTTTTTAATTCATCAAATTAGTGCTAACATATTTTGGCAATTACAATTTACTAATGTTATTAATTGTTATAATAATGCACTTACATCCATGTGAATGTAGTTATCAATACTACATTCACATTTGAGATAAATAGTTACAATTAATTTCTTTTATCTTTTTGGCATTTATTCTTTATTTCCTTTATTAATTTCATTTTCTTTTACTTTTCCTTTTTCTTTTAATGTAGTCTAATTTTCTTGTATTGTTTCGTTTATTTTTATTTTTATAATGTAGATTTTTTTCGTTTCAATGAAACATTTTTTTTCTTTTTCTTTTCTTATTAGTATAATACTTCTTTTCTTTTAAGCATTAGTTTAATATTCTTTTAATAACTTTATTTTTTTTTCTTTCTTTTCTTTCAATGTTTGTATAAGCTCCCTTTCTAGTACTTTTTTTTTACTATCAGCTTTAAATTTTCTTATAATATTCTTTTTTTTTTCTTTTTTCTTTAGTGTTAGTTTAATTTTTCTTTATTAGTATTTTTTTTCATTTAATGTTAGTATTGTTTTTTCTTTCAAAGCTCCATTTTTTTCTTCCTTATATAGCTTTATTTTCTTTTCATAACACTTATTTTTCTTCATTTTATTAAACCCAAAAAAACCCAAAAAATCTTTTTAGTTAATTTTCATATTTAAATGTTAGTATAAATTTTCTTTTATTATAGTAATTTTCTTCTCTTTTGTCTTCTTTCTCTTTTATTTTCTTTTATTTTCTTTTAAAGCATAAAATGTGAATAGTTAGATTTTCTTTTATTAATTTCATAGCATCTTCTAACCTTTTTACTTTAGCATAAATTTTCCTTTGCAAATTTTTTCTTTATTTCCTTTAAACCTTCAAATTCTCTTTGTCATGAAACCCTTTTTTTAAATTTCTTTGGCAATAAGTTTTCTTTTAATATACAATTTTTTTAATGCATCTTTTATTTTACATTTAGCATTTCTTTTTTCTTTATTCATCATATGATATTTTAGTTACTTTCTCCAAAATTGTGTTTAGAATAGTTACCTATCTTGTTAGCAATTTATGTTTAGGTAAGTTTAGCATCTTTTAGCATATTTTTACTTTTTTATTTGAATCATGCTAATTTAGGTTATTTTAATAATATCGCATGTGTGAATAGTCCATGTATCCTTTAGTTAGAAATTACATACCGTAAGACTTAGAATTTTATCCCTTTATTTGTTTTGATTTGGAGTGCTACGTAAATATGTTATGTATCTTACATATTTGATTTTGGATGTTCTCTTTTTGCCTCTACTTTCTTTATTTGCATGTATTTGAGAAATCATATTAAAGAACCAATGATGATTAGTAGAGGCCAACCTTACGGTTAGGCGAACGGGGTGCCTAACACCTTCTCTGGTTCGTTCCTCAGCCTCCGAACCATTTTTCTCTGGTTAAACGTTTTAAAGATCAGTAGCCATTTTTGTTTTTCTTGATTTTTCTCAAAAACTAAGTGGCGACTCCATTTTCAACAAAAAGGGGTTGTCAAAATTTGATTTTCAAGGTGTTAAAATATTTTCTAAACATCTTTTGAATCCCATATTTTTAACCATTTTTCAAAAATTCCAAAAATCCTGGTGCCACAGTATTTTCTGGCAACTCCACAGACTTGAAAATATCATTGGTTCTTAATAAGAATTTTTCATCTGTATTTTCGCATGCATGTGCATTATTCTTCAAACTCCTTGCCTGGTCGACCTGATGCCCTGAACGCTCATCCGTTTCGAAAATTGATGGAAAGACGGGCAAGCCTTATTGACTATACACTTTTATAGGTGCAGTAAAAGAATTCGGGCGTACTATTTGACCACATCTTACACCACTCCAGGCATGAGAGGTATATACCCGGTATTATTTAGAAGGTACCCTGTTCAATTGACCAAAACTGACTTTTTGCATATAGTAGCTTAGAACCCCCTATTAGGTACTGCTGACCCTAGTAGGATTATGTATTTTCTTAATTGTATGTTTTGATTGCGTTTTGTTTGGATTGTTTATTCGGATTAGGCTAGTTCCTTTTTCGGGTTTGGCCTAGATTTTTTGTTATCTCTTGTTGTTTAGGTTAGCTTTTCCTTTGGGTTCTTACACGGGTTTTGTCCTTCACCATGCTTGGCCTTTATGCCATAGTTTTCTTCTCGAGGTCATGCCCGTATTTTATTTTGAAGCCTCTAGGATAGTTTCTCTCTCCTCTGGGTTCTTTCTGAGTTATTGGTTTCCCCCGCCATTGTTTAGGCTCGTTTCCTTTGAACCTTTGTTATACCCATGTGAGATAGTCTTGCCTTTCTACCAGGGTGCTGCCCGTTAGAATCCTAGTTCGAACCGATCTCTTGAGGGTTAAAACAGTTTTCTCGCCAGAATGCTGCTCGTTTCTCTGTTTATATGAATCTTTCCTCTAGAATTTAGTTGATTCCCTACTTAGCCATCATTCTAGTTTTTGGATCATCTTGTGGTTATGCTGCCCGTATGAGCCTAACAGGGGCATTGTTTCAGCTTCTGTGATTATCTGCCTATGGTTTGCTATTTTAGGTATTTGGGATGTTTTGCTATCTGTCGTCAGAATTCTCATCCGGGAAGTGTTTGATACTAGTTATTCTGTTTTTGGAATCTAGGTCTTTCTGTGAGTTTATCATTGAGTCGAAAAGATCACAGTCGACACGCGTCTGGGCAAGATCAGTGATAGGCAGACTCTATAGAATATCTGAACAGCCAACTGAGCTAACTGAAATGGCATAGAATGAGGTAAACTTAACAGCTCTAAAGAGAGCCATTACTGAGATACAAAGTGCTGTAGAGCAATAGACCCAAGCTCAAAACCAATGTCAGGCGCAAATTCGAGCAATTCAGTCCCGACTGTCGGGTACCAACAGACAGTCAAAAGATACCAATGAGAATGGCAAAGACTTTTGGGACGATAATCAGGCACAGGATGCACCACAAGTTGCTGTGCCACCTTGGGTTTCTCGCCCAATGGTGGTAGAAAAAGAAATTACTACCCAGTCTAGGGAATCCGTGCTGGCAGAGAAGATCGACCAAATGGAGAAGGTGCTGAGAAAGACTAAGGGTGTAGAAGAATACATGCTAGATGTATGTGGCTTGTGCCTATTCCCAGATGCAAAATTACCTAAAAAGTTTAAAATGCCAGAGATGAAGAAATTTGATGGTAATAGGGACCCCCGAATTCATCTAAGAATGTACATTGGAATTCTTTCCCCAATGGGATCGATGACCAGCTTAAGGCTCAGTTATTTCATTGATCACTTTCTGGGGCAGCACAAAGGTGGTTCTCTCTCTAGAGGTGGCTGAAACAAGGACTTGGGAGGACATAGCCACGGCTTTTGTTAGTCAATACAACTACAACATCCAACTGGATATCACCACCCGAGAGCTCGAAACAACTCGACAAGAGAATCGGGAGTCTTTTGTTGATTTCTTGACCCGTTGAAGGGGTAAATCCGCTAAGATGACAAATCGACCCATTAACAAAGAACAAGTGAGGATCGCGGTTTAGAATCTGTAGTCTCCACTGAAGCGGTACCTTATCACACAGCCGCTTTCTACCTTCAAACAGCTGTTTGATGCTTGGGTACAGATTGAAGAAGCCATGCAATCTGAAGATATCAAAAAAGCCAAGCTTAGCCAAAAGCCAAGGAGGACATTTCCCACAACCAACCAAAACCAGTCTGCTGCCACCAATCTCGTGTCTCGCTCAAACGAGGAAAACCTGCTGAATCCTTCATCCTCCGCTCAACAATCCAACAATACCCAACAGTCAGACAACGACCAATAGCAGCAAAGGCCAAGGAGGGTCTTCAGTCCCCTTAACATTTCATTATCCACCACCCTAATTTGACTCGTCGAGAAAGGGCTTATCAAGCCATTGAACCCCATGCCTATACCTGATCCCCTACTGCCAAGGTTTTAATGCTTCTCAATACTGCGCCTTTCACCAAGGTCATGGGCATTTGACTAATAAATGTATGAGGTGGCATCATGAGATCCAAGATATCATTGACAACACAGTGATCCCTCCACCGTTTACTACTCCAAAGCCGAATGTCACGACTAACCCTTTGCCAAACCATGCTAAGCAGGCTGGGATAAATTACATGTCTCTGGGGGAATTAGAAGATTCGAGTTAGTATATCTGTTTAGCGTGTCTGCCACGCTCACGTGTTTCATCTACTGAGGATCAGACAGCATGCTCATTTATCATGGTTAGAGATAGTCAGAACAGGATGGAGGAATAGAATGATGGTGCTTGGGAGTGGTATCAGACAGCATTCCCAGCTATCCAATAGAAAGAAGAGGAGAACAACGAAGAAGATGATTGGCCTTTGGATTACCCAGCCCGACCTTATGGGTTTGGCCACGTGCTTGATGGCATCACTCTTCCCTAACTTTTTAAGGAGGAGATATATGTCGACGAGATGTAGTTCTATTGGCTGGTAAGGGTCGTACTGAAATCAGACGGAGCAGAGTGGAACAATTTTTGGGCCACTTAGGAACAGCAGGTAGATTTTATCGGAGAAGACATCTGGGAAGAAATTAACAATACATGGGCTATTGAGGAAGATGAGGAAAGAAAAGGAAGAGCAGTGGTCGGCGGGTTAGATGATCTGTGGGCATTTAAAAGCCTTGTATGAATAGACGAAGTAAGACAGATCGAGAGTATAATACCGTGGTTGTGGGAACCTGAGGATGGTGTGGAGCATTTAACCTGGAGTGGGCGACATTTTAAGCCAACTCAGTTGGAGAAAGGACAGACAAGCAAAAATGGGAAAGAGAAAGAAAAAGAAGAAGAGGATGACGCTATGCTAAAGCAACTTAAAAAGACACAAGCCACTATCAGCATTTGGGGCTTATTGATGGCCTCACACAAACATAGACAAGCCATGCTGAAGGTTTGGAACAATGCCAGCGTTTCAATAGACGCGACCCCATAGCAACTTGTTGGACTCATTCTGCCAGTTGTAGAGCCAAAAGCCATCTCCTTTTCTGATAAGGACCTGCCAGTGGAAGGAAACAGCCATAACATACCCCTGCACATAACTATCAAATGCTTGGAAAAGTGGGTCCCAGTGACTCTTATTGATAATAGTTCTGCATTAAATGTTTGTCTACTTAGAACAGCAGTCTGCTTGGGACTAAAGCTGAAACATTTCACGCCAAGTAACCAAAGGGTCTGGGCCTACGACAACACGAGGAGAGATGTGCTGGGTTTGGTATCCTTTGCATTATTAGTAAGGCCTTTGGAGACATCAGTTGAGTTCCACGTACTGGACGTACCGGCCTCTTTCAACCTGTTGCTAGGTAGGCCATGGCTATATGACCCGAATGTTCAGGCAATACCATCGACTCTCCATCAGAAACTAAAATTGATAAGAAATAGGGCAATTCTAACTATTCACAGAGAAGACAGTATTCATCCCCCAAGAGGAGGAGAGGGCTCAACTCTGTTGGAAGTACAACATGGTGAAGGTGATGTATTGCTCAATGGTTTCCAGTTCCACAAAACCCAGGTTGTCCAGATGCTAATGAATGAAGAAGAGAGGTACATTAACTCAAGGGCAATCACGATGATGAGGCAAGTGTCCTTTTTCCCAAGAATGGGATTAGGGCGTAAGTAATAGGGTATTCCGGAACCTGTCCAGGTATTACCGACTTCATACCATTTTGGTCTTGGATACAAATCGACGAAAAAAGATTTGGAAGGGCCTAAAAAGGGATGGAAGGCCAATTATTTAGGAACTCTCAATGGGTACTTTGTTAAAGAAGGGGAAGACTTCCCGTATTGTGGCTTCCCAGAGCTATAAATTGACGAGCAAACCAACCAAAAGTTGTCAGGGCTAGAAATATTCTTCAGCTATCAATTATTCGATACAGAAGAGGAAGAGACAGTGAAAGAGGAAGAGGAAAGAAAGAAGATTCAAGAGGAAGATTGGGCTGACAAGATCTATGGAATCGACATAGGAGTGTTGTTTAGTGAAAAGATAACACAGTTGCACGTAACTGACCCAGACTGCTTCATGATGGACTTTAGTGCACCAACCGACTGCACCAAGCTCATTATTGATGCGATTGCAAAGGAAGTAAATAACTGGACCTTAGAGTCCTATGATGTGCATGTGATGTATATTGAGTCTGAATTTGAGTCTGAGTCTATGATTGAGGGCATGTCTGTTTGTGTAACTCCCCCTGTTTATGTGTTTGAGTTTGTAATTCTCTGTTCATTCAATGAAATGAACGATTACTCTACTTTATTAGATTTATTTCATACGCTTTCTGACAATTTTGAATTCGATGGGGATATCTCTAAAGAAAAAAAAATTTTAATAAAAAGAGAAAAAGAAATGCGTGCCCAATCGATAATTGAAGAAACTTTGTCAATAAATCTGGGTATTGAAACTAATCCACAAAATGTACAAGTCGGTTCTTCTTTATCCTTAGTTGAACAAAAACAATTAATAACTTTATTAAAAGAATTCTGGAACATATTTGCATGGTTTTATAAGGATATGCCTGAAATTGATCCTGACATTGTCCAACATCATATTCCCTTATACCCTGCTGCTAAACCGGTCAAACAAAAATTAAAACGGATCTGGCCAGAATGGGCTCTAAAGATCAAAGAAGAAATTTCCAAATAGATCGACGCCGAATTCTTGATGGTAACCGAGTATCCAAAGTGGGTGGCTAATATTGTCCCAGTACTGAAGATAGATGGACGTATCCGAGTTTGTGTGGATTTTTGGGACTTTAACAAGGCTAGTCTGAAAGTCAATTTTCTACTACCACACATTGACGTCTTGGTAGACAGTACAGTGGGGCACGCCTTGTTATCATTCATGGATGGGTTCTCCGAGTACAACGAGATTCTAATGGTTACCGAAGACAGAAAAAGACGACGTTTACCACGCCTTAGGGCACCTATGGTTATCGTGTAATGCCGTTTGGTTTGAAGAATGCAACGGCGACCTATTAGAGGGATGCCACTACTTTACTACTTGACATGATACATAAGGAGGTCGAAGAGTATATGGACGATATGATAGTCAAGTCCAAGAATCGGGATGGCCACATCACAGCACTGCGAAAGTTTTTTGAAGGGATTCAGAAGAACAAGATGCGACTCAACCAGCGAAAGTGTGCCTTTGGAGTTACTGCTAGAAAGATGCTCGGATTTATGATCACTCAACGGGGTATCGAAGTGGATCCTTCAAAGATCAAGGCAATTTTAGAGATGTCTCCTCAGAAGACCGAACGAGAAGTCATGGGCTTTCTAGGTAAGATACAATTCATCAGTCGGTTCATCGCAAAACTGACAACTACCTATGAGCAACTCTTCTGCCTGCTGAAGAAAGAAGTCAAGTTCGAATGAGATCAGAAATTCCAAGATGCCTTTGATACTGTACGAAAGTATCTATAAAATTCACCTATTCTAGCTCCTCCCGAACTTGATAGGCCATTGATCCTCTATTTATCAGTGACTGATTCAGCTATGGGATGTATGCTGGCACAAGAACATGAAACTAGAATTGAAATGGTTGTCTACTACTTAAGCAAGAAGACGACAGGGTTAGAAATACGATACATGCCGTTGTAAAAGATATGTTGAGCTTTGGTTTGGGCTTCCCAAAAGCTAAGGCATTACACGCTATCTTTCATAGTGAATATCATCGCCCGGATGGACCCATTGAAGTATTTATTTGAGAAGCCAGCATTGACAGGGAGGTTGGCTTGATGGTCGCTGTTATTATCAGAGTTTGATCTTAAATACGTCACCCGAAAGTCAGTCTAGGGAAGAGCAGTGGCAGAATTCCTAGCCGACCAACCAGTTGAGGGAGGTGAAGACACGGAGTTCCAGTTTCCTGACGAACAACTGATGAAAGTCGGAGATGACAAGTGGACTCTATATTTTGATGGCGCATCCAATCAATATGTCTAAGGAATAGCAGTCCTTCTTGTTACTCGTGACGAATCACATGTTCCTTTATCTCTAAAGCTCAATTTTAAAGTTACCAACAATCAGGCTAAGTATAAAGCATGTTTAGCTGGATTGGAGGCAGCCTTAAAATTACGGGCAAGGAAGCTAGAAGTCATCAGAGATTCAGCCCTGGTGGTTTCACAAGCGAGAGGAGAATGGAAGGTCAAGGATGTGACATTGATTCTCTACCATCAAGAACTAGAGAAGCTAATACCGTGTTTTGAGTCAGTGATCTTTACCCACGTACCAAGACTGCAAAACAAGTTCGCTGATGCACTGGCCACCCTAACATCCATGATTGACATACCACCTGGAGTTCGAATGAGGCCCATGATAATTGAACAAAAGAGAAAGCTGGCATACGAGATGATGGCCGCAATCGAGAAGAGCACTGACGAACTTTCATGGTACTTTGACATTCAAAACTTCGTGGAGAAAGGAGAATATCCCAAGTTTACCAATAAAAAGGACTAGAGAGCAATACGATGATTATCTGCCCAATTCATCATTTGCGGGGGAAGACTATACAAATGACGGCATTCTGGGGTCAACAAGCTGTGTCTAAACACTAAAGAAGGCCAAGCATTGATGAAAGAAATCTACGCGGGAGTCTGTGGGCCACACATGATCAGAAACATGTTAGCCAAGAAGATCCTACAACAAGGGTACTTTTGGATGACAACGGAGACAGACTATATCAGTTCGTGCGAATGTGTCATAAGTGTCAGATTTAAGCAAATCTCATGCACGTTCCCCCATCTCAATTGTATAACCAAATGTCACCATGGCCATTCTCAGTATGGGGCATCGAAGTGATCGGTAAGGTAACACCGAGTTCATCCTAGTGGCCATTTACTACTTTACCAAGTGGGTGGAAGCTGCCTTCTACTCAATATTAAAAGCCTCTCATGTTGCTAAGTTCATCAAGCAAAACATCATTTGTCGGTATAGAGTTTCCCATGAGGTTATCTCAGTTAATGGCTCACATTTTCAAGGAGAGATCTTAGATCTTTTCAAAAAATACCGGATAGTAGCTCACAAATTCTCATCATATCGGCCGCAGTCCAATGGAGCAGTTGAGGCAGCAAACAAGAATATCAAGAAAATTCTGCAAAAGATGATCAACTCACATAAGAATTGGCGGGAACATCTACCATTCGCACTTTGGGGATACCGAACATCAATCAGAACTTCAACAGGAACTACGCCATACTCTCTAGTGTAGGGGATGGAAGCCGTGCTTCTCATCGAGGTGGAAATCCCTTCGCTAAGAGTAGTGGCCAAAGCTAATATTTCAGAAGCAGAATGGCAGAGGAACCGGATGGAAGAGTTGCTCTTGTTTGATGAAAGAAGACTACAGGTTTTTTCTCATGTACAAAGATACTAAAGGAGGATAGCTCGAGCATTCAATAAAAAGGTCAAGACCCGGGATCTCAGAGAAGGGGATTTGGTCCTTAAAGAGATTAGAGCTCCTATCTTTAACCCAAGAGGCAAATTCAAGCCAAATTGGTCCGAACCGTTTCTAATCAAAACCATCATGACCGATGGTGCAATCATCATTATGGATTTTGATGGCAATGTGTTCTTCACTCCGGTAAACCTTGATCAACTCAAAAAGTTCTATCCTTGAGGTAAAAATAAAGAGTAAATAAAACCTCGCTGAGTTGAAAATAAAAAGACAACTCAGGTAAAAGTTAGAGTAGCCCGCAAGGCTGAAAACCCAAAAGGGCGACCTTGGCAAAAGTTAAGGCATCACAAAAGGAGTGTGTTAATACCCGAGTAAAAACGAAGCCCGAACTACGTTATGGATTGATTTCATCTTTTTAAGATACGTAGGCAGCTTCTTTTAAAGAAGTCCGACCACATTCTTTGTTTTAACCATCTTAAATCTGAGTAGAACCAATACAAATTAATTTCTGAACTTTAATAATAAAGTCATTTAATTTGATAAAAAATAAACAACTTTGGTTAAATTTGAACCATCTTAAAAATAAAGCGGAAGTTTTCATTACTTTGATTGAAGTTACAAAGTTTTGAAAATAAAAAGGAGGGCACGCAAGTCCTAAACTCTACAAATAAACAAAAAAGGAAAAAAGCTATGAAATCTTTAAAACAAAGCAGGAGGCCTCAAATCTTCCTCCTTTTTGCTGCCTGTTTCCCTTCTTCTCTCTATCCTGCATCAGCCACGTCTTATACTCATCAGAAAGCTCGGGACACTGCAGTTTCTGCATTTTCATCCGCGAACGAGAGGGTCAGGCATCCTTATATAGTGCTAGAAATGGAGCCCGCAGTGCAGATGAAAATAAATGGCCTCGAATATTAGAAAAGATGATTTGGCTGCGACCGAACTGTTGCACAATCCGGTGAGGGTAATAGAAAGTAGTCTGACGCAGACCAATCAGCAGAACATTAGGGTGGTCAGAGTCATGGCAAGGATCTGCCACCAGGGACACTGCCAAGTAATATCTGGGCCAGTCAGAGAAGAAAGGTACTGTCGCTAGGATGCCTCAGAGTTGCATATCTTATAGTAGGGGCGGTAAAGGAAAGCTGCAGCACTGTGGTCAGTAAGTGGTTTTCGCACAAGATTTACCTTCTCTATCAACCAGATCTGCAGCAAAAAGTTAGAACAGTAAGAGAAAAGCCTCGCAACGTGACAGAAAGCTTGGTGAAAAGTAAGATTTTGAGCTTACCTGGAGAAGTAAAGGGCTGCCAGCGAAAGTAGTGGTCACACCGCGATGAACAGCATTTAAGCCCAACAGTGTCTCAGCTAAGACAAGTGGTACAAAGTCCTTCCTCACCCACATCTGACCAGCAATGTCAACCAAGGCACAACTAACTCGCTCGTTAGAGGAGATAAGAAGATATCGGGCAAGAAGACAGAAACAAAGAGCATAACGTCACTGCAACTGAAAATTGAGGTCGCTAAGGTCACCAGTAGGTTGGAATCTGTCAATGATCCAGGGTATGTCAAGACAGTCATCCTGTGTCAGAAGAGAGGCCTTCATCCTAAATAGACCACAAAGCTGTATCACCTGCTGACAGGTGTGGCGTTAGGATTTTAGGAGTTATTTTGAAAAATGTTCAAAAATAAAAAATTCGAAGAATGTTTAGAAAAATCTTTTAACACCTTGAAAACTAAATTTTGAAAACCCCTTTTGTTGAAAATAGAGTCGCCACTTAGTTTTTGAGAAAAACTAAGAAAAACAAAATTGGCTACTGATCTTGAAAACGTTAACTAGAGAAAAAGGGTTCGGGGGCTAAGGTACGAATCGAAAAAGGTGTTAGGCACCCCGTTCGCCCAACCATAAGGTTGGCCTCTACTAATCATCATTGATTCTTTAATAGAATTTCTCAAATACATGAAAATAAAAAAATAGAGGTAAAGAGAGAACATCCAAAATCAAATATAAAAAATACATAAGATATGTACATAGTACTCCAAAATACATAAATGTCAAAAGAAAAATCCTAAGTCCTATTGTGAGACCCTATTTCAGTTCATTTTTTATATAAATATATTTTTGGCGTTTCTCGGCGTGTTTTATGCTTATGACATGTTTATATGCATTTTGATGCATGATTAAGTGTAAATAAGCATACGGGGTTGATTCCCGGGGTTACGGAGAGTTACGGTTCGAATTTTAAAAAATTTTTTAAAAAAATATTTTGGAGGCCTATAAATATTAAGACTTAGATATTTTCTAAAAAGATATTTTCAAAACTTAACGACTAAGTTTCCTCTAATTTCTCTCTACATTCTCTCTTACTTCTCGGGGGCCCGGAGTTTGATTTTTGACGAACCAACTGCTAATCCTTAATATCGGCATCGAGGGCTACGCATCCATCCAGTCAGAATTTGATTCCGGTGAAACTCAATTTTACACGTGGATCGAGACGTCGAGTTTTTAACTCACCGAGGTAAGATCCTAGACTGTATAGTTGTTAAATGGTGCTATGTGTAATTATATGTTGTTTCATCGTTTAAAAATGCATGAAAATGTGGTTTATGTTCGAGAAATCATTTTTTTTTTTTGCTTTGAAAACGTTTTTTGGGTCGTTTCGATTGGATCGGGTGGATGAAATCGAATTTTGATAGTTTATATCGAAGCTAGATGGTTGTTTTGAGTTTGGATATGTCCGTGAGTTTTGAAAAGCATGTTTGGAGGCTTGATTTTAGGGTTTGTACATGTTTTGGGGTTTAGAACAAAAAAAAAAGAAACAAAAAACAAAACAAAACAAAAACATGGGCGTAGGGCTGGTTGGGGCGCTCGAGAGCCGTGACGCGCGCGAGTAGTCTGGCTGTGGCGCAGAGCCGTTTTGTTTTGATCATATCTCCCTCATCCGGACTCAGAATTATGTCATTTTTGTGCTCAAATTGAAGCCCCGAAAGTTCTCTTTCCAATGACATCTCTCTCACATTAAAATTATTTTTGTAGAAAATGTTATGACCAAAATAGTGAGGGTGTGTCAAGTTTTTCAAACCATTTTTCACCCGTTTTTGGCCGAATGTTTGGGAAAGGTTGTTTTTCATCATTGTTGGGACTTTTTGTCAAATTCCATGTCCCTTGGGGGTTGTGGTGTCTTCGTGGACATCATGGGTTTGTGTTGGATGTTAGTATTTTAGAGGTTTGGAGCTAACCTTTGGAGTTGAGTCTCAACTTTTCAAATATTTTGATGAGAGTATGATTTTACCTACTTGTTGATCTCAATGTTTATGGATTGTATCTTTTTATACATGTGTTGTATAATTGTATTACGGGTTTTCGTAGTTAAGCTACGATGGTTTTGAAATATTATCCATAGATGTACCGTGACAGTGGGTGTGTTGAGTTGGGCTTACATTGCTCCATGGTAAAAGTCCAAAAACGTGCGCAGAGTGAGTTCGCTACGGTCCCTCGGGTTAATCGCCGTAAACGTGGTTTGGTTATACTTCATCCATCGGTTATGGAAATCCGTAAAGAAGTCTATGGTTTGTTTAGGCTACGTCCATCAATTGTGGAAATCCGTAAAGAAGCTTATTGCCCCGTGAGTGGCGTCGTTGTCGTAACTCCGTATAGAATTTGTCATTATCTAGCTCGCCTTCAGTGGTTCAGGACTAGGATAATGGGCAGATGTCTGTAGCGGTTACCTTGTCATTGTATGGCAAAGTCGGTACATAGGATCTCATTTATCTTGTCTCCTCGGCTACGTGTCCCGAGTAGAGAATGTTGTTTTACTGTTTTCCCTTAACTGTGGCATGATATCTATCAGGATTATATGCATAGTTTCAAGAATGAAAATGATGGTTTTCAAATGGAAAACTGGTGGTTTTGTGAGAAAAACCATTTTGGCTTTTGTGGTCGAGCTAGCTCCCAACATATGATTGCATGACCTGCTTTACTGCTTTGATATAGTATGTTTCTATCGGGATTTGGCTCACGGTGTGAAATTTTGCTGTATAAAATATTTTCAAGTGAACATGACGAGTTGACCTAGTTATAGTGGTGATGGAAGACTTGCTGTACTTTTTTCTATTTTGGACATGTAGTTTTACATATAACGCCTGTGATGGCTGGTTTTGTACGCCTTTTAACGATATACTTATTCATATATGAGAATGCATGTTTGTAGTTTATGAGAACAGATCCTTGGAAAAATCTTTTATCCAAATGTTGTATTTGATTTCCAACTGTAAAACTTATTTTTTTAAAACATTGGTGTTTTGGTGGACTTTCGCATGACTCTCGTGTTTGGGGCGTGACACCTATGGCATGCAATTTCTATCTAAAGGATACATGAAATATATCCAAATGCAATTTCATTAAAATAATCCTAAACTATCATGATTCAAATAAAAAAACAAAATAAGCTAAAGAATGCTAAAATTACTTAAACATGAATTGCTACAAAATATGCCAAACAATTATGAAATAAAATGATCAAACCCTAAAATAATATGTACAATATGTATGTTGTCAAATTATCTAAAAGCATATGCAAAGCCGTAAAAAGTCTTGTGTTAAAAACTAAACAAAACAATAAAATCTAATAACAAACATATTGTGTATTAATAAGCAAATATTTTA
>JAUMHN010093557.1:0-25364 GCA_032360265.1 Heliamphora ciliata
CTTGAAAGATATATATATATATATATATATATATATATATATATATATCTATTTAAGTTGAAATGAAAGAAAGCTAAATGATGATTTTGTAAGAAAAATTGGTTATGTGACGAATTTTGTAAGAAAATAAAAGTAATATTTGATAACTCTATTTGTTGCACGTCGCATAATCACCCTCGCATGTCATGCATATATATTTATCGCTAGTAATTTTCCCTACGAGCCTCGGCTTATGTTTTCTAACAACATTTCAGGTAATCATGAGGATTGAGTTATCTTCTAGAGGAGTGTGCATTGAGACCTCGTTAGGTCGTTACCTTTGAAGATTCTTGGAGCTTGTTTTAGGTTGTAACGTTGAGAGCTTTGGTTTATCGCATTTTAATTCGATAGTAGTTGGTTTGTAAGGCCTTAAGGTCAAGAGTATATTTTTTGTATGCATGTGAGGACGTTCGGGTTTGGTTGTACGCACTTTATTTCTTAAATCTTCTGCATGGATATTACAAGGGGTTACCTTTTCAAACTATTTGATGTTTACAACCTGTGAAATTTCCTCTTTTAAAGGTTAATATTTTGCTTAAAATGTGTTAAATGGTACCAAAAATATTCAAAGTTTTGAAAAATAAGTTTTTGGCTTGAAAAAGGGCCCAGAGCAAGACAGATCGATAAACAGATTGATTGGTTTATCGATTGGTCTTTTGATGCTCTTGGTTCTCTTATGCAAGCAAGAGACCGATCGATCGGTCTTGAGACCGATCGATCGGTCTTTTCACCGATCGATCGGTCTGGGTAATTTTGAAAATTCTTGGTGTTTTGTTTCAAAAGCTTGGTTTTTGGGGTTGTGTTTTGCTTCATTAAACCTTTCTTTTCCTTTAAATTAAACCCTCGGTTTGATGTATTTGAAAGGTTTTGAACTCGTTGTTTGTTTTCGTTTTAAATTGTGTCGATTAAGGTAAGCGTTGGCGGGTTTTGGTTTGTAAAACGGGTTTTTCTTGGGTGATTCATGTGACCAGGTTTGGGGCGTTACACTCTTAGCTTCCCTCAATCATTCATCTTCTAAATTCAGATATCCCCGAATAATGAGCCCAAGCCACCTATTTACAGGTGAGCTTTCCGCTAGTAGTTTCAGTCTTTAGGTCCAACTCTACCTGCGCGCCCCATCCGGACGCTTTTAAGTTTCGCCCGAACACTTTTAGGTTTCGTTCGGACGCCAGACTAGTCTGTCTGGACGCACTTCTTTATGTCAAGATTTTGTCCAAACGTTCGTCAAGACGTTTTCACCATAGTAGCTTTTCTGTCCAGACGTCCATCCAGATGCGTTTCTCACTGGACCAATTTCGTCCGGACGACTAGAGTTATCCATCTGAACGCAACTTCTGTGTGTTAGAGGCAAACTTCCAAGATCATTGATTTGAATATGATTTTTTGATTAAAAAAAGCTCGACGGATAATCGCCAAAATAGGTTCCAGATTAAAAATATTTTGATGTCGAATGATCAAAATAAAACCCGTGCCACCACAGTTAGTTTAGATGAATACCTTTCGATCATTTCCTTAACTATGAATTTTGATTCTCCGAGTTGAAGCTCTGAACAGACCTTCTACTCTATTCCCGATGCGATTTCCGAACGTAGTGTAGACTACGATCCTTTGAAGAGTGGTATCGGCAGAACCTGATCAATCTTAGTCTTGAAGGATAATAACCGAATTTGGTTCAGCGTACCCACATATTTATAAGCTATAGCAGGGACCCGTGGAGTAATTATGACATAGACTCCTAGTGTGACTGAAATACCTTTTCAACATTTTTTGCAAATATGTAAACTTCTCAGCGATTTTTCTAATTATGAAAACCTTGCAACGATTTCTGCAATTTTCATAAAATACTAACTTACGGTTCATACCACTAAAGAACTGTAGCTGCACTTCTAGCCATTATCTCAAGACCAATTACATTGAGCTGCTGTTATTAAATGCTCAACTCATCTCCCCACATTAAGATTCATGATACCCACTAATTAAATTTAATTACTGATAATTTAATTTAATCGGCATCTTTAAAATTCCTCAAGCGCTTCCGCTTAACTTATTTGATTACCAGATAATTAAATCCACCTGCAGGGTTTAACTTGGTCAAAAAACTTATAAACTTCTTTAAGGGGGTATCGTTAATCTCGAATAATCGAGACGTAGATTCCACCAATAATTAATATTCACCATATAATTAATACAGCTATCCAACTCACCGGGACTATTGACCCATAAAAGATCGCACCCTCTAATGAATCAAAACAACGAATATTAAATATACGCAAAAAATAATTATTTTGGGATTAGCAGCATAAACACTCATAATAATCATGTGGTGTGAATTAATTTATATAGTCAATATAAAATTAATTATCCCAATGTGGTCTTGTTCAATACACACAAAGTGTACTAACACAGCGAGTCGAAACAATAGACGATGCTATTATCTGTTATTTGTAATCAAGATAGGTCTACTAAAATTTTGTGCTACAGTCGTACTGATGGTTTGCCCAATTTCATCTAAACTGTGAATAAAAACTTATATTTGTAGGAACCTATAATCTGGTATTCTGTGTCCAAGTCGTACTCTACACACCAGATTAAATACTGTACATAATAAAGGACATCGATGCATAACATTAAAGAAATGATATTGCATTTATATCTCATTAAGATTCTCATAAAATAAAAAAATAATTTTATTAAAAACAAAATTATATACTAAAACCAACAAAATCCAAGATTTTTAGTATACAACTCTGATAATTTTTCACTTATATTTAAAACTATGCTGCCATACATTTGACTCCCATGCCCTCTACATAACTGTCAAAAGTCTTAGCCGGTAGGCTCTTTATAAAAGGATCTCTAAGGTTGTCCCTTGATACAATCTTGGTCACACTAACATTATCTCTCTGTATGATTTCTCGTATCAGGTAATACTTACGCTCAATGTGCTTTCATTTCTTGTGGACTCTTGGCTCCTTCGAGTTTGCAACTGCTCCGCTATTATCACAATAATGTGTAATGGCCGACTGAACTGAAGGCACCACATCTAAATCTAACAGGAAGTTCCTGAGCCAAACGGCCTCCTTAGCTGCTTCAAAAGTTGCCACGTACTCGACCACTATGGTGGAATCAGCAATGTACGACTGCTTGATACTCCTCTAACTTATAGCTTCACCTCCCAAGGTAAATACATATCTTGAGGTAGACTTACGGGAATCTTTGTCTGACTGGAAGTCTGAGTTTGTGTACCCCAAAGGTACTAGACTATCTGCTTGGTAAACTAACATATAATCTTTAGTTCTTTTCAGGTACTTGATTATATTCTTTATCGCAATCTAATGGTCCTGCCCTGTGTTAGACTTATATCTGCTAACCATGCCAACAACAAAGTAGATGTCGGGTCTAGTAGAAAGCATAGTATACATTAGGCTTCCTACTACCGAACCATAAAGAACCGCCTTTATTTTCTCTATCTCATCAGGTGTCTTAGGATACTAATCTGTGGATAGAGTGATTCCATGCTTGAAAAGGAGAAATTCTTTCTTGGAATCCTGCATGGTAAAACAAGAAAGGATATCATTGATATACTTTGCTTGTGATAAGCCCAATATCCTTTATTTCTGATCTCGCAAAAGCTTGATCCCAAAGATGTGACTGGTTTCTCTCAAATCCTTTATATTAAACTACCTAGATAACCATACTTCTACCGAAGATAACACCTCCACATCATTTTCGATGAGCAAGATATCATTTACATAAAGTACTAGAAAGACAACCACGCTTCTGTCACACTTCTTGTACACACAGGACTCATCTAGATTTTGATCAAAACTATAAGACTTTATGGCTTGATTAAACTGAGTATTCCAAGATCTCGATGCCTGCTTAAGTCTATAAATGAATCTTTTAAACTTGCACAACATGTGCTCCTGGCCCTTTGCTATGAAACCGTCTGGTTGTACCATATAGATACATTCGTCAAGTCTTCCATTAAAAAAAGCTGTCTTGACATCTATTTGCAAAATTTCGTAATTGAAATGAGCTGCAATAGATAAGAGAATCTAGATAGACTTAAGCATGGCTACTAGTGAAAAAGCTTTCTCATAATCGATCTCTTCTCTCTAAGTGAACCCTTTTGCAACAAGCTTAGCTTTGAAAGTTTCAACCTTCCCCTCTGCTCTTCTCTTCCTCTTGTAGATCCACTTACATCCGATGAATTTTATCCCTTGAGGTAGTTCTACAAGTTTTCAGACCTGATTAGAATACATAGATTTCTTCTCTGAATCCATAGCCTTTTGCCAAAGATTTCCATTTTTATCTTAGAGTGCTTCATTGTAGTTACAGGGTTCAGTATCTAGTTTTACCGAGATCCTGTCAAAAGACTCTCCTAAGAACATATACCGATCGGGTTGATGAACAACCCGACTACTATGACGAGGCACTACCTGTGTCTGTGTACTAGAAGTAACGCATTGTGCAGAATCTGAACCCTGTGCATGCAGAATCTAAATCCTGTGCACCATTACCCACATGCATGTTAGGCATGTTAATGGTAGCACCCTGATCTGGTTCAGGATCTGCACCTATCCTGATAATCCTCCCACTATGACGAGGCAACGAGATATTAGTGACTTGTGGTTCTTCTTTCGTTCTATGGGTATTTTCTCTCAATTCTTTGAGAACAATTTTACTTTTGTGCCTGTGGTCCATAATATAATTCTCTTACAAGAATAAGGCATTGGTGCTAACAATGACCTTCTGATCCTTAGGATTATAAAATAAACCACCCTTTGTTCCCTTAGGATACTCGAAAAATAAATAGATTTCTGTCATCGGTTCCAACTAATCCTCGTTCCCTTTCAGCACATGTGCTGGACACCTCCATATCCGAATATGTCTCAGACTAAGCTTACGCTCGATCCACAATTTTGTGGGAGTAGAAGGTATTGATTTAGAAGGGTACCAAATTCAGAATATAAGTCACTGTTTCTAATGCAAGTCCTTAAAATGAATCGGGTAATTTCGAATAACTCATCATCGACCTTACCTTCTTCATAAGAGTTCTATTCCTTCTTTCTGCTACACCATTCTACTACGCAAGATCTGGTGCAGTCAACTGGAGTATAATCCCTTCTGACAACAAGTAGTCCCTAAACTCTCCAAAGAGGTACTCGCCACCACGGTCTGATCGTAGTAATTTGATATTTTTACCTAAATGTTTCTCCGCCTCTGCCTTGAATTCTTTGAATTTCTCAAAGCATCAGGTAAATGTATCCATACCTTGAGTAGTCATCAATAAAATTAACGAAGTATTCAAAGCCACCTCTAGCCCGGATAGTCACAGGACCACACATATCAAAGTGAACAACAATTCTTTAACTCTATAGCCTTTGGCCGATAAGGGCCTCTTGGTCATCTTACCCTCTAAACAGGACTCACAGACTGGATGTACCTCCACTTCCAATGAACTCAAAGGTCCTTCTTCTACCAGTCTATTTATCCTTTTTAAATTAATATGACCCAAGCGTAAGTGCCAATGAAATGTTTGATTCATTAAAAAAGGATTCTTTTTCTTATATGGTCAATTAAACATGTTATTCAATTCAGTTAGTTGCAATATAAGAGAGATAGGAGATATAGCATAGAGATCATCCACCAATGTACCGGAATGAATAAAACATTTATTTATTTTAATAACCACAGAGTCATTAAAATGAATAGAATATTTGTTCTTTATTAAATTAGAAATTAAAATTAAATTTATTTTAATAGAAGGTACATAAAGACAATCTTTTAAAATTAAAATCCTATCTCTACCAAAATTGAGAGTGACATCTCCTACTGCAACTGCTGTTACCCTGGTATTATTGCCCATATGTAGGTAACTTTTTCCATCACTGAGCTGCTTGATTTTCTGAAACTCCTGCAAAGAATTGCAGACATAATTAGTAGCTCCCGTATCTATACACCAGTACAAGTAGATAATACCACTAAACATATTTCAACTACTAGTGAACAGAAATTACCTGGTTTGTTCTACTTACTGAGAAAAACTGGACAATTCTTTTTCTAATACCCAAATTGGTTACAGTGATAGCACTTGCCTTTTGGCTTCTTCACATCAGCTTTTGACCCCTTAGCTGCTTTTGGACCTATGCCTTCCTATTTCTGAACCTTTTTCTTCTTCGAACCTTTCGGCTTAGAGAAAGAACCTTTTTAAGCCATATGCACAGTACCTGGCTTCCTAAGAACACTCTTGGCTGCTAAAAGTTCTTTAAGAAGTTCTACCAATAAAAAGCTGAACTTATTCATGGAATAATTCAGGCAGAATTGCTTAAAGATATCTGGCAGTGACTGGAGAATGATATCGACCTGGATTTTTTCGTCAATCTTAGCTCCTAGGATCTCCAGTTCATTCAGATGACTGATCATCTTCAGAACATGATCCCTAAGTGGGGTGCCTTCAATCATGCTTGTATTCATTAGAGATTTCATGGCTACCTACCTAGTAGCACGATTTTGATCTCCAAATATTTCTTTGAGGTTCATAATTATGTCATAGGCACTGGGTATAGACTGATGCTGATGTTGCAATACATTTGACATAGAAGTCAAAATGTAACAACGAGCCATCTGATCAGTTTTATGTCACTTCTGATAAGCCCAGATTTCCTATTCGGTCGCCTCCTCATCAAGTACTGGTACATAAATCTTAAATAATACAAACTTATAGTCCTTGGCAGTTAAGACAATGTCCAAATTCTTTTTTTAGTCTACATAGTTTGGTTTCGTTAGTTTGTTTTTTCTTTGAGTATTGACGTGAGTGGATTGAAAGCCAATTTAATCCTAAGAATCACATAATTTTAAAAAAATCGTTAATTATGACGAGTAAAATTTTGAGGTTTAATTTTAAATTGGTTCCTTTTACCATTAAAAAAAATTTGCTAGTAGTCTGGTACCTTGTGAATAGTATGCCTCAATGGGAGAACGTCTACTATCCATCGTTTGTTCAGATAAGACAATTTCTACTAATTTTACTATCTAGGCAACAGATTATGCCAAGTAAAACTAAATGGTTGATATAGTTTTGGTCTAGTAAATAATAGCAGTGACTTAGATAGAGAGGATACTATTACTTACAGCTAAGTGTAAACCACCACCTAATCCCGAATCAATCGCTTTGCAATGAACCCTTCAGATGGAGAAGTGATTCACACTTACAATTATCCAGAATTATTCCTGAAGGAGGTTCATATCGACGATACCGCAATTAATTCTGTCTGATGGGGAGGACTGTCAACGCGTATAATTAATTACATCACCTACGAACTGGTGATGGAAACCGCGGGATTTATCTGTGAATAAATTTCCTCTCCCACTTACTTTTTTTAAAAAAATTTGTGGGTTAAAAAATTGTTTAATTAAAATAAATTTATTAATTTCAAAAAATCACACGATCCGAAAGATTTCGATTTTTTCAAATCATCTTTTTCATGTTTTAATATGTAAAAAAATAAATGCACAATTTTTCCTTTACTTTACAGTTAAGGTATTGAATAAAGACATTTAAGTACGGGTTATTACATATTTTTTTTTCAAAAAATAATAATTTATTAAAATTAAACCTTTTCCATTTAATTAATCCGAAAATCGTGAATTAATTTTTACATTTTTTCAAGATATCCGATTTATTAAAAAAAACATCTTAAATGTGTTATTTTGTAAAAAAAATAAAATATTTAAAGTTTTTCCATTTAATTAAAAAAACATAATTTTATTTTTCTTTACAAAATATTAATTAAAATTGAATTTTCTCGAATTAATTAAAATAAACAGAAAATATAAAATCAATATTTATCATTCACACAATTTATATAAATAAATAAACAAGATAAATATTGTCCAATTTTATGATCGAGGTGAAACTCTATTGAGTTTTAAGTTCCTGTATCTAGATAAGTTTTCAGATTTTCAATCGCTGCAGAAAGCTGCTTATTCTTGTCAGAATCGAATAAGGATTCATCCATTCGTAGTGTTATAGATATGCAATACTTCATGATCAAAACATATTAGAAAATAGCCCCGGGAGATCCCGAACCAAGCCACCACTGCCGGTGCCACACCATTGTCGCCGCTTCTGGCGGCTTTTGCTGCCACTCCCGAACTATGTTTTCATTCCCACTTTTTTCTAGAAAAATACCTGACGAAATATGCTATTTTTTTTGTTAAAAAATCAGTACGAAAAGCCCCTCGAAAATAGCTTTCAATGAGGGCCAAACAAGCCCCGCCGCCGCCGCCCCTTGCTGCTATTGCCGTTGTCCGTTTGAGTCTCATTCTGGGGTTGTTTCATCTCCCATTTCCTCCTATTTTTAGCACTGATATACGTCCATATAACAGACAAAAAATTCCCCAAAAAAAGTCCCAAAAAGTCTCAAAAAATGGCCCCCAAAAATAGCCAGTTGTCGCCGAAGCTTACCGCCGCCTCCGTCGCCTTTTGCCTCATTTTTTGTGACAGTTTTCTTTTCACTTTTTGGACTGTTTTTCAGTTATATTTTACTGTTATTTTATGCCTAAAAACTTGTTCAAAAACAATTTCAAAATCTCCAAAGAAAAACACTGAAAATGGCCCAAACCTCCGCCGCTAAAGGCGCTGCCTGCGGGCTGTTTTTCCATTATATTTTTTTTGGTGTTTTTAGGGACTATTTTATTGCTGTTTTTTAAACCTAAAACTTGAAAAATATTGCCGAAAAACTTGTCACAAAAATCATAGAAAAACTACCGCGATCCGTGGCCCGAACTACCCAAAACCACCGTCAGTGCCGTCGATTATGCTGCTGTCTGTTATTCGTGTTCTTGGACATTTAAATTTGTTCTTAAATATTCTAAATAATATTTAAAATTAAATAAAAAATTTTATATCGAAAATTTATGTTCCGAAGGCTCACAATCGATCTAAAAAACCTAAACTATCACGATCAACCCTCGTGATAAAAAAATAAATAATCATCATCCACACATTCAATTAAACATGAAAATAATGACGATCATAAAACCAAAATTAGAACGCCTGCAAAACAAAGTTAGAATAGTTCTAAATCTACTCGACCCCTTGATTAACCGTAAGCATAATCAAAATGGCTGTGATACTAACTGATAGAGGCAAACTACTAAAATCATTGATTTGAATATGATTTTTCGATTAAAAAAAATTAAACGAGCAATCGCCAAAATAGGTTCCAGATTAAAAACCTTTTGATGTTGAACGATCAAAATAAAACCCGTGCCACCACAGTTAGTTTAGATGAATACCTTTCGGTCGTTTCTTCAACTACGAACTTTGATTCTCCGAGTTGAAGCTCCGAACAGGCCTTCTACTATATGCCCTATGTGATTGCCAAACATAGTGTGGGTTACGATCTTTCGAGAACCAGTACCGGTAGAACCCGATCAATTTTAATCTTGAAAGACAACAACTGAATTTGGTTCAGCCTACCCGCATATTTATAGGTTACAGCAATGACCTATGGAGTAATTATGACAGACTCCTAGTGTGACTTAGATACCTTTCCAGCAGTTTCTGCAAATATGCAAACCTCTAGGCAGTTTCTGCAATTATAAAAATCTTGTAGCGATTTTTACAATTTTCATAAAATACTAAATTACAGTTCATACTACTAAAAAACAATAACTGCACTTCTAGCCATAATCTCAAGACCAATTGCATTGAGCTCCTATTATTAAATGCTTAACTCATATACCCACGTTAAGATTCCTGATACCCGCCAATTAAATTTAATTACTGACAATTTAATTTAATCGGCATCTTTAAAATTTCTTAAGCACTTCCGCTTAACTTATTTGACTACCGGATAATTAAATCAACCTATAGAGTTTGGTCCAATCAAAACTTATAAACTTCCTTAAGGGGGTATCGTTAATACTGAACAATTGGGACGTGAATTCCATTAATAATTAATATTCACCATATAATTAATACCGCTATCCAACTCACCGGGACTATAGACCCATAAAAGATCGCACCCTTTAATGAATCAAAATAACGAATATTAAATATATGCAAATAATAGTTATTTTGGGATCAAGAGCATAAGCACTCATGATAATCTTGGAGTGTAAATTAATTTATATAGTCAATATAAAATTAATTACTCTAATGTGGTCCTGTTCATTACACACAAAGTATACTAATAAAACAAGTCGGAACAATAGACGACGTTATTATCTGTTCTCCGTAATCACGACAGACCTACTAAAACTCTGTGCTACAGTCGTACTAATGGTTTGTTCAATTTCATCTAAACTGTGAAGAAAAACTTATATTCTGTAAGAACTTATAATCTGGTATTTTGTCTGCAAGTCATACTCTACACAGCAGATTAAATACTGTACATAGTAAAATACATCTATGTATAACCTTAAAGAAATAATATTGCATTCATTACTCATTATGATTCTCATAAAATAGAAAAATAATTTTTTTAAAAACAAAATTAAATACTAAATCAACAAAATTTATTATTTTTAGTATACAATCCTGACACTGTGAAAATTTCTATTTTGTCCCTCGTCTCATTTTTGTCCCATTTTATACTCTTTTCTCCTCTCAATCACTCCCAATGATACTGTTAACAAAAACACTGCAAAATAATTTATTAAATATATTTTTGAGGCTTAACATAGTGTATTTTGCGGAATAAGATCAGTATTTTTACGTACCGATCACTAACTAATAAAACAATACATTTAAATCTTGATTTTTAAAGTATAAGATTCTTAATTGTTGCTATTTAAAAACAATCATTTGTCGCTATTTAAAAACAATCATTTGTCAGTAAAAAATAATCTTCCTAACCACTAAAATAACTTTCCCAATACTTTACCTATCTATCTATTCTATTCCAATAAAAAAAACTTTCACAAACTTTCCCATTTTGTGAGAGTGACTCTAAAGAAAATCCATTCTAATTTATTTAATTTCATAAATTCTAAAATAACTTGCTCCTTACCTATCGTAAATTACACTTAACTATTGACAGCTACACTTAACTAAAGATATTAAAATTAAAGAAAATCACTAGATATAACTTCTTCATCTCATTTTCATTTTTGAAGCTTTTTTTATTGAATTATTTCCCTATTTTTATTGAATTATTTCCATATATATATATATATATATGTGTGTGTGTGTGTGTGTGTGTGTGTGTATCACTCAAAAGGAGATTTTTGTAAAAATGTCTCTGAAAGTTTTAAATGCTTAAACCAAATTTCATAGATTTTTATTTTAATAACTGATTAAAAATATCTTATTAGTTACTACTTATTGTTGGTTTTAAAAATATTTAAAAAAGATTCTATTAATCAACTCATTTCATGATTTATGGTATTAGTTATGTTTTCCACGTACATCTAATTTTTCACACTAAATTGAATTATTAATTTTCAAAATATTTAATAATTATCCTATTGCTATTAATTTATCATTTAAGACTTTTAAAGAACATTTAAAATTATGTTAATGGTTATCCCATTCAATAATTTGTATAACTGTTTACTTTTTAAATTATAGCCATTGGGCACACACAATGCATATACAACTCGAATTATTTTAAAATATAAAAAAAATACATTTATTTGATATCTAAGAGTGTGTCAATTGATACCTGCGTCCACACCGAGTTTGGCGAGAGATCTAAGCATGACACGTGTCTCAACATAAATTTCGTAGTCCCTCGACGTCCCCATGTACATTGCCGCATATGCGTTCCGATGCCCGTTTCGAAACGCCGTTGCTTTATAACTGACAACATCACCACCACGTAACTCAACAAAAAACCTAACTTATTTGCTTCCTCTCTCCTCGCCATCTCCCTTCTCGTTTCCAAACAATCAAAATAACAATATTTCTAGAAACTGTTTCGTTATCAATCACCAAAAAATCTCCTCTATCTTTCTCTGTCTCTTATCCTTTTCTTTCACTGAGGTTCCACGACATTGTAAGCTTTTTCTAACATATCCAAATTACTCCGGAGAATTTGCCCAACCACAACAAAATCTCCTAGAAGTTGATTATTTTCCATCCTAATTCCCTACCGAACCACACTTTCTGACGAACCTAATGGCAAGAATGGAAGCAACGGAATTGAAAGAATGTGTGTGTGTGTGTGTGTGTGTGTGTGTATATATATATATATATATATATATATATATATATATATATATAACGACCCATTTTCATATATAGCGACCGTGACCGGCCAGTGAGTTAAAAACTACCAAAGGCCTCTATCTTTCTTTATCTTCCATTCCTTATTTTGAATTTTGTCGACTGAATGTTTTTTTTTTTAAACCATCTCATTCAAAGTCATCCCAATTTTGAAACAAAAATAAATTATTCAATAAAAAAAATCATTTCCATTAAACATTTCTAGTAAGTCATTTCAAAACTCCTATAGCTTCTAACAATGATATTAGCATCCAACCGTACAAAAGCATGCTAAATACAGAAATTGAAATGCAAATTACAGAAATTGAAATGAAACTAAGAGGAACTTAAAACTTTTTTTTATTGGCTATCGGTTTCTCCTTTCATTCAAGTGTCACCTGAATAATTTCAACATCTGTTAGCAATGCTAATGTGAATTCACTGATATCTGAACTATTAATTTTCAAACGGTCAGTTAGAACTTGGTAGGGAGCGACCCCACAATTATTACGGTGGATATGATCATTCCTTATAGCCTCCTGGCCGTGACTCCACCCTTATTATCTCGCCTCACTGGTATGCTTAATATCCCCCTGCGGCTAGGACGCCGTTTAACCGATCATTCTTTCATTCATCGATTTCATTCGTTTTCATTCAATCATTAAAATTCATTATCCGTTCTTTAACAATACTTTATATCAAGTATTCACGTGAAACAAAAACTGATTTAGATATCAAATGACTTACCTAGTCTAGTAGGATTTATCCAAACAACTGTAACAAGAATTTTTAAGTCTAAACAATAATACATAGAGAGGCAACACTTTTAGTTTATAAAAAAAAGCTATAAAATATCTTAATTGTTTTATTATAACAGAGTTCAGTGTAACAACAAAATCATGACTTATGTAAACAAAATCTTATAAAATAATAAAATGTCGTAGAAGGTGTACAACTTAAATATATCGTTTTATTCCATTGTTAAGTGATCTCAGTTCTTTTGTTTTTCTAAACATAAAATAAAATAATATCTGCATAAATATGCACAAAATCTCATTTGTTATTGTTACGCCACGAAACCCGGGTCATGTGAACCACCCAAGAGAAGCTGTTTGTGAAAACAAAATCCACAAAAAATGCCTGTCACACTCCGAAACCCGGGATCACGTGAAAATTCACCAAACACCAGTTTTATGAAAATAAGTCTTCATACATTCAAATCCACCTGTTGAAATCAAATGAAAATCCAATATGCATTTCTCATAAACAGTAAACATCTTGTACATCATGCATAAGTATATTGCCCTGAGGCGTACAAACGTGCCTTCAAACAGGCATACAAAAAGGAAAACTAATAAAGCTTTTCTCCACCACGGGCATCACTAGATCAACTCCTCATGATCACCAACGTCTAGACCTGAAAATGGTTTTACAATAAAATTCCACACCATGAGCTGAAACCCAATAAAACATACTATAAAACTGTAAAGGAGGATATGCAATCATATGGTGGGAGCTAACGCAACCACAAGCAAAACCAGGCATTATAACTAATGCAAATAACGGTTAAAGAAATCTGTAATCAAAATGTTGCTTTCCACTCGGATCACATAACCGAGGAAAGAGAAAATGAATCCTATGTACCGACTCCATCACAAGGGGACAGATGTAGTAACTATAGACTCCTGTCCCTTTACCCAATCCCTACACATCGTAGGACCGGTTAGGTAATGCAAGTTCTATACAAAGCCACCACAACGTAACTGCTGACTTTACAAACTGAAACCGAAGGATAAAAGCACCTACCACCTTCTTTACGGGAACTACCCCGAAGGACAAAGGTACCTACTCTACGCACGTTTTTGGACTTTCACCGAGGGAACTCGTGCCAAATACCCACTATCACGATACATCTAGAGAATCATTTTACAAAAACCAAAACGTTTTCACATTTATGCAAAGATCCATTCATCAACATCGAGACCAAACAAACATATAGATCCATCCATTAACATGGAGATCAAAGAAAAACAAAACATTTTCAAAGTTGAGACTCAACCCCAAAGGTTAGCTCCAAACCTCCAAAAACATGTTTTTCACAAAAATTGAACCTTTTTCCCAAAAGAAACCCAACCTTTTTCCCAAAAGAACCACCAAAATGCCAAGGCAAACACCCAGCACTTCAGTCGACTGACTCAACCCCCAGTCGACTGAAAAACCCTCCGGAAAAGACAAAATTTCAAAACAGAGGCACTCAGTCGATTTACCCCAAGAGTCCAGTCGACTGAACTCATGGGTCCAATCGACTGACCGTGCCCAGAAAATGGTATTTAGCTATAGTTTTGGCCTCATCGCCTCAAACCAAGCTTTAAAAACACCTGCTTTGATACCTAAAGGCATACCCAAGCCCAAGGCTATCACAAAACCTCACAAGAAACACCCAACACCCAATTTCATCCAACCAAAACGCCAAAAAATAATTTTAACGCAAAATCAGATTTAAAACATAAATCACTTTTCATGCATTTTTAAACAGTGAAACAGCACAAGATTACATATAGCACCCTTAAACATATATACAGTCTAGAACCCTACCTCGGTGAGTTAAAAAATTGATGCCTCGATCCACGTGCAAAATCGATGGTCGTCAGAATGAAATTTCGTCTGGATGGATGCGTAGAGCACGATTCCTATAACAAGGATCGACGGTTGGTCCGTAAAAAACCAAGTCCCGGGCCCCCGAGAAGTTAGAGAAAAGGTAGAGAGAAAAAGGAGTAAACTTAGTCCTTAAGTTTTGAAATATCTATTGAAAATATCTAATTCCAGATATTTATAGGCCTCCAAAATATATATTTTTTAAAATTTTTAAAATTCGCACCGTAACTTTCCGCAACCCCCAGGACCAACCCCGCACGCTTATTTAAATCAAAACATGCATCAAAACGCATATAAGCATATTAAAGTGAAAATGCCAAAACGTGTTGAAAAGCACCAAATATGCATATATATCTAAAATGAAACGGTACAGGGTCTCACAACTCTCCCCCCTTAAGATATTTTACCCCCGAAATTTACTATAAGGTCACGAGCTAAACAACTCTGGGTATCTCGCACGAACCCCAAACTCAAGCTCCCAAATCGCTTCCTCAACCCCGTGATGAATCCACTGAACTTTGACATAAGCAATCGTTCTCCCCCGTAACACTTATTCCTTCGTATCTAGAATCTTCACAAGACGCTCCTCATACGTGATATCCTCATCAACTCATAACTCGGCCCAATCCAGAACATGTGAAGGATTATGCTCGTACCTTCGAAGCATGGAAACGTGAAAGACATTGTGCACAGATGCTAACTGAGGTGGCAAGGCCAGACGGTATGCTACCACCCTAATCCTTTTCAGGATCTCGAAGGGTCCAATAAAACATGGTGATAGCTTCTGGCTACACCCAAATCTCATCAACCCTCTACGTGGCGAGACCTTTAGAAACACATGATCTCCCACTACAAACTCTAAAGGTCTCCTCCTTTGATTTGTATAACTCTTCTGGCAGCTCTGAGCTGTCACCAGACGCTGACGAATCACTGTAACCTTCTCGATCGTCTCCCGTACTAGGTTGGGTCCCAAAATAGTGGTCTCACCCACATTTGTCCAACACACCGAAGATCTACACGACCTACCATACAGAGTCTCATACGGTGCCATCCTAATACTGGACTGGTAACTGTTGTTGTATGCAAACTCTGCCAACGATAGATGATCCTCCTAAGAACCCCAAAATCATGCACACAGGCTCTCAACATGTCCTCCAAAATTTGGATGGTCCTCTCAGACTGACCATCGGTCTGTGGGTTAAAAGCTGTGCTGAAAGTCAAGCTCATCCCCAAAGCCATCTGAAGACTCTTCCAAAAGCGCGATGTAAAGTGCGGGTCTCGATCAGAAACAATAATCATAGGTACCCCGTGCAGTTGGACTATCTCTCGGATATACAATTTGCTCAGACTTCGTTAACCTATCAACCACAACCCAAACAGCATCGTGTCCCGCCGGCGATCGAGGAAGTCCTGATACAAAATCAATTGTGACATTCTCCTACTTTCACTCAGATATAGGCAACAATTGTAACAATTCTATCGGTCTCTGGTGTTCCACCTTTACTTGCTGACAAGTAAGGCATCGAGAAATGAACCAGATCACATCCCTCTTCATTCCCATCCACCAGAATTGATGACGCAAACCATAATACATCTTCGTGCCTCCTGGATGCACTACAAGATGTGAATGATGAAACTCATGTAGCACCTCAGCACGGCACGACTCTGGCACAAACAGTCGCCCTATCAACCTCAAACTCTAATCTGAACCCACCACCCATCCTGTTGTGTCATTTCCACTGGCAATACGGTCCTGTATCATCTGAGCCTCCTGATCAGTTCGCTGAGCCTCTAACACGCGTGCAACCAATGCGAGCTGTGAAGCTACTGAATATAAAGTAGCACCTCTCCCTGTCTCCATGAGACACAGATCAAACTCCCCTACATCTTCAAGCATATCCCATTCTCTTCAGCTACGACGTTTTCCTTTCTCGGGTGGTACTGCAAATCAAAGTTGTAGTCTCCCAACAACTCCATCCATCGTCGTTGGTGAAGATTCAAGTCTTTCTGCGAAAACAAGTATTTTAAGCTCTTGTGATTAGAGAAAACCTCGAAGTGCTCAGCATATAGATAATGCCGCCATGTCTTCAAGGCGAAGACCACGGCTGCTAACTCCAGATCGTGTGTAGGGTAGTTCTTCTCGTGTGTCTTCAACTGTCGCGAGCCGTAGGCTACAACCTTACCTCCCTACATCAATACACAGCTCAAACCGTCATGTGTTGCATCGCAATACACTGTATACCCCATACCTCGTTCTGGAATAATCAACACTGGCGCAATGGTCAATTTTCTCTTCAGCTCCTAGAAAGTTGACTCACAAGACTCGATCCACACGAACATAACACCCTTCCGCATCAAACGTGTCATAGGTGCTGCCAACCTAGAAAATTCCTTCACAAACCGCCGATAATAACCTGCCAGACCCAGAAAACTGTAGATCTCAAAGACGTTCTTCGGCTGCTGCCAATTCATCACGGCATCAGCCTTCAACGAGTCCACTGATACCCCATCCTTCGACACCACGTGTCCAAGGAATCTCACCTCTGACATCCAAAACTCGCGCTTCTCGAACTTCGCATACAAGTGATGTTCTCTCAGAAGCTGCAATACAACATGCAGATGCTCCTTATGCATCTCCCTCGTGAGTGAATAGATCAGAATGTCATCCATGAATACTACCACAAAACCATCCAAATAAGGGTGGAAGATACGGTTCATCAAACCCATAAATTTTGCAGGGACATTCATCAAACCGAACAACATGACTAGAAACTCGTAGTGACCATAACAAGTCCGAAATGCGGTCTTCGCTATATCCTCGTCCCTAATCCTCAGTTGATGATATCCTGACCTGAAGTCAATCTTCAAAAAGCAGCACGATCCTCTTAACTGATCAAACAGGTTGTCAATCCTAGGCATATGGTACTTGTTCTTGACCGTCACCTGATTCAGCTTCCTGTAGTCTATGCACAGTCTCAAGGATCCATCCTTCTTCTTCGTAAAAAGAGCTAGAGCTCCCCACGGAGACGTACTCGGCCGCACAAACCCCTTGTCTAGCAACTCCTACAACTGCACCTTGAGTTCTCGTAACTTAGGAGGTGCAAAGTAATACGATGGCATAGAGATGTGAGCTGCTCCTGGAACAAGATCAATAGAGAACTCCACCTCACGGGTTAGTGGCAGCTCAAACAGATCATCAAAAAAGACATCTGGGTAATCACAGACCACAGGGGGTAGCTCTCCTCGAACCTCACCTAGCTCATGCAACCTGAGAGCAGAAAAGAGGAAACCTAAGTTCCCTCGAACTCGTGCGGCACCTGGCACAGACGCCAAGCCCTCATCCCAATCACCCACAAAGTAGAAGCAGTCACACTTTGGTGTACAGATCGACACTCTCCGTCGTTCACAATCTATAAAGGCGCGGTAGGTAGTTAGCTAGTCTATCCCTAGGATGACATCAAACGTGGTCAGGTCTAGAATGATAAAATCAAACTCTAAACAACGACCGGCGACTCCTAACTCACAAGATCTGCAAACTCTACTCAACACCACATTCCCACTGACTGGGGTCTCTAAGCTCAATGCACTACCCAATGGATCTATCTGTAACCCCAATGCAGATGCAAAAGCAGAAGAGATAAAAGAATGTGATGCTCCCATGTCGATGAGAACACTAGCCCATGATCTATAGACTAGAAGAGTACCTCTGATCATAGCTGGAGTAGCTGCAACATCAAATGCAACTGGTGCTTTGGAAGCACTGCGATCAGTAAGAACATAAGCCCTGGCCTGCGGTAGTCTAGTCTGTTCACCACAACCCTGAGTCGTCGGTTGCCTCACAGACTGTGCTGAAGTACCTCCCCCTGCAAACCTAGACGTCTGGGCCCTAGGTTGCTGAAGAGTCTGCCGTCTCTGTGCAGATGAAGCAGCTGGTGCTCCTGTCGCACTCTGGACATTCCCTTCCTGGGGACAGTATCTACGAATATGCCTAGACTGACCACACCCAAAGCATATAGGTGGGTCTCTCGCTTGTGACTGAACAAACGCTGAACTCTGAACCTGGCCCTTCTGTGGGCACTCAGATGAACGATGCCCCGACTGTCCGCTTCGATAACAAATCAGGTCTCTCTGCTTTGGCCTTCCTGTCGAGGCCACTGAAGGTGCGGGTGTGGATGACTACTGCTAATACAAACCAACAAAATGAGAACTAGATCCAGATGACCTCTGGAACTTTTTCCCGCGCCTCTGGAACTGTCCATCTCCACTGCCCTGCTGACTCCCGCTCTCTCTAACTCTACGGCACTCTGCCAACGAGTTCTCTACTCGGATAGCAGCTTCCACCAGCGCGATGTACACATCAAGACCCAGAGCTGCAATCCTATCCTTGATGGCAGGTCGAAGGCCTCTCTCAAACCTCTTAGTACGCAACTCCTCTGTAGATACCATCTCAGCTACAAACCGTGACAAATTCGCGAACTTGGCCTCATACTGGACCACAAAAATCTTTTCCTGAACAAGAGAGAGGAACTCCTCTCGGTACGTATTTCTCGAAGATCTCAAGAAATACTTCTCCAAGAAGACTCTCGTGAAAGTGGCCCACGTGTCATCCAACGTGGTCTTGGCAAACTTCCATCATTCCCTAGCATCTTTCCGCAGTTGGAATGCTGCCAATCTCGCGCGCAAAGCATCCTCCTCGATATCTAGAGTGTCAAAGATAGCTGTGGTCACTTCTAAGCAGTCAGTAGCAACTTTGGGGTCTGGCTCCCCAGAAAAGGTCGGAGGATCCAACCGCCGAAATTCCCTCATAGCCACAGAGGCTCTTGGCTCAGGAGCCCTCACTCCAGCCCTGGATGTTTCAGCCATAGCTCTCATAGTGGCAAGCATCTCCTGCATAACGTCAGTACCGCCCACTTGTTCCTATGGGGCATGAACGTCTCCCTCCTCTAGAACCAAAACATAAGCACGACCTCGGCCACGGCCTTGGCCACGACCTCGTCCCTGTCCTCCCCGCGTGGACATAATTCTATATAAAGCAGGACGACAGGATAAGCTTTCCTATCGCATGTTATTTCTAACATAAGCACATAACGCACATAAGCATGCTAGCACGCAGCAACTTAATGTTATGTAAACACATCTCACATACCGAGGAGAATCAACAAGACGGACTCGTCCATTTGGATAACCTATTTAGATTCCTTGCTAGAAAACACGTCGGCCAAACGCGTTTCTAACTTGGCTTCCAAATCTGTTAGTTCGAACGCCCTAAGGCAAGACTCATCAATCCTGAGATTCAACCTCCATACCTATATATACACAAACGATCATACTAAAAAGGCTATCAGCATGTTATAAAAATATTTATACACATGCAAGCAAGCATCAGTAATCAACCTCACCAGGTGATAAACCCTCTTTCCATGGCTCTTAGGTATTCGAACTCAGAGCTCTGATACCAAGTTGTCATGACCCAAAACCCGGGGTCACGTAAAAATTCACCAAACACCAGTTTTATGAAAATAAGTTTTCATACATTCAAATCCACCTGTTGAAATGAAATGAAAACTCAATATGCATCTCTCATAAATAGTAAACATCTTGTATATCATGCACAAGTGTATTGCCCAGAGGCGTACAAACGTGCCTTCAAACAGGCATACAAAAACGAAAACTAATAAAGCTTTTCGCCACCACGGGCATCACTAGTCAACTCCTTGTGATCATCAACCTCCAGACCTGAAAATGGTTTTACAGCAAAATTCAACACCGCGAGCCGAAACCCAATAAAAATAGACTATAAAGCTGTAAAGCAGGATATACAATCATATGGTGGGAGCTAACTCAACCACAAGTAAAATCAGGCATTATAACTAATGCAAATAATAGTTAAAGAAAACTGTAATCAAAACATTGCTTTCCACTCGAATCACACAACCGAGGAAAGAGAAAATGAATCCTATGTACCGACTCCATCACAAGGGGACAGATGTAGCAACTACAGACTCTCGCCCCTTTACCCAATCCCTACACATTGTAGGACCGGTTAGGTAAATGTAAGTTCTATACGAAGCCACCACAACGTAACTGCTGACTTTACGGACTGAAATCGAAGGACAAAAGCACCTACCACCTTCTTTACGGGAACTACCCCGAAGGACAAAGGTACCTACTATGCGTACGTTTTTAGACTTTCATCGAGGGCAACTCGTGCCAAATACCCACTATCCCGGTACATCTAGAGAATCATTTTACAAAAATCAAAACGTTTTCACATTTATACGAAGATCCATCCATCAACATGGAGATCAAACAAATATATAGATCCATCCATTAACATGGAGATTAAACAAACATATAGATCCATCCATTAACATGGAGATCAAAGAAAAAAAATATTTTCAAAGTTGAGACTCAACCTCAAAGGTTAGCTCCAAACTTCTAAAAACATGTTTTTCACAAAAATCGAACCTTTTTCCCAAAAGAAACCCAACATTTTTTCCAAAAGAACCACCAAAATGCCAAGGCAAACACTTAGCACTTCAGTCGACTGACCCAACCCATAGTCGACTGAAAAACCCTCTGGCATGAGTTCAGTCGACAGAATCTTGAGTTCGGAAGGTCAGTCGACTGACCTTGCCCAGAAAATGGTTTTTAGCTACGATTTTGGCCTCCTTGCCTCAAACCAACCTTCAAAAACACCTGTTTTGATACCTAAGGGCATACCCGAGTCCAAGGCTACCACAAAACCTCACAAGAAACACCCAACATCCAATTTCATCCAACCGAAACGCCGAAAAACGATTTTAACGAAAAATTGAATTTAAAACATAAAACACTTTTCATGCATTTTTAAATGGTAAAATAGCACAAGATTACATATAGCACCCTTAAACATCTATACACTCTAGAACCCTACCTCGGTGAGTTAAAAATTTGACTCCTCGATCCAGGTGCAAAATCGAGCTTCGTCAGAATGAAATTCTGTCCGGATGGATGCGTAGAGCACGATGCTTATAACAAGGATCGGCTGTTGGTCCATAAAAAACAAGCATCGAGCCCCCGAGAAGTTAAAGAGAAGGTAGAGAGAAAAAGAAGAAAACTTAGCCATTAAGTTTTAAAAATATCTTTTGAAAATATCTAACTCCAGATATTTATAGGTCTCCAAAATATCATTTTTTTTAGATTTTTAAATTCGCACCGTAATTTCCCGCAGCCCCCAGGACCAACCCCACATGCTTATTTAAACCAAAACATGCATCAAAACGCATATAAGCATATTAAAGCGAAAACGCCAAAACGTATTGAAAAACACCGAATATGCATATATATCTAAAATGAAATGGTATAGGGTCTCACAATGCCCGAGCCAAACGGGTCCAAGTGTCTCACGCAAAAATGAATATATAACCTTTAAAAGAAATGCATTTCTGAGGGTTTATTTTAAGTAAAAGTGTAACCTGAAAGAATGAGGTCAAGAACCCGAGGTCAAGATCCCGAGAGCCAAGCTTTTAAAATATAAACACACATTTTTGTTAAAGCTGCCAACACCAATTGATCGGTCTTTACCGATCGAATTGTCAAAAGACCAATTGATCGGTCTTTGACAGTTCGCAATTCTCACACGACTATCAAAGAACCGAGGCATGCAAAAGACCGATCGATAGACTGATCGATCGGTCTATCGATCTGTCTGGCCCTGGACAAATTTTCAAAAGGCAAACTTTGATACTCAACACTTGGAATATTTTTATACTTTTTCAACACATTTCAGGTGAAAAGAAATGACCTTTAGAAGTGCTAAAAATATATCCAAAACCTCTCTCGAGGCACACAAGTTGGGTTTAAACGATAAGCTAACCGAGAATCATCATAAAACATTAAGTTCAACCATCCCAAGGTTCCTCTTATACATACAAGCATTCACGCGTAAAAAAACATAGCCTTAAGGCTTACAAAACAAATTCCTTCATGTACAAAATAAAACGGAATAATGATTACATGGTTTCTACAACCTAAAAGAGAAAACTATGAGTTTTCTAATCAACCACCGTTCTTCGAACTACACCACACTAAGCCAAATCATCTGGATCACCTGAAATTGTTTAAATCTAACAATGTGAGCCGAAGCCCAACAGGAATAGACTAGCATAAATAAAAGAATATCATGTAATTACTAGTTATGTGAACAATACAACCGCATAAGGTTTTAAAACGATTTTCCTTAAAAACACTATTGTTCACATAACTCAACAACATCCCACAATTTGGAAACACCACAAGAATCATTTTAGTTCTCTTCAAACCAAAAAGGATTTACTCAACCACAATGATTTACACTTACCGATATTGTCGCATCGGGGAGAATGGTAGCAAATATAGTCTCTCATCTATTGACCTAGGTTCGGGGCATCCAATGGCCCACTAGGTAATGACGAGTTCTATATCTTGCCACAACAATAACCGCCTCTCATTAGGGCAACCACTTCATTTATGGGGATTAATCCAAAGGAGCGAAGCACCTATTTACGCAAATTTTTAGACTTTCACTGAGGAGCAATTGAGGCCCACATTCAGCACATTGTTACGATATATTCATAATCATTTAAGGCACATTGCTTAACCATTAATTCGATTCAAGGCACACAGTTAACCCATTCAAAATCACGGAGGTAAACAATAATTTTGCACAAAACTATCTTCAACTCAACCAAACATTTTGAAACCCATGCTCAATACCAAGGGTTAGCTCCATCATCAAAATTCATGTTTTTGCAACATTGACATAACTTTCTCCAGTTTTCAAAACACATATTCATGAAAACCATATATACATGCATTCACCAACTTTATAATAAACCTCATATGCTCAAACATGCTTTTAAATCATCCAAACAAGGTTTAAATCACAAAATTTTTCATTCATAGAATTTAAACAAGGTAAAAATGAGTATAATTACATGAAACACCCCTTTAAAGCAAGAGAGCCTAGAATCTTACCATAAAGAGTTAAAAACTCGATGTTTTAACTTTTTGCAAAAAACCAACGTCGCTGAAACATGATTCCATTTGGATGGATGCAAAGCCCTCGGCTGTACAACACCGTTCCGCTCTCGCAATGCCAAAAACCACACTCAAAGCAAGCCAAAAGCTAAAGAGAAGTCTAGGGTTTTGAGCTCTCTTCCAAAGAGAAGGGAAAGAAACTTGTTTGAGAAATTTTGGACTAAAAATCAATAAAAGTGGTTTATCCCGCGCACACTTAACCTCAATAAACTGATCGATCGGTCCCGCCCAAAATAATTTCTAACTTTGCACTACTAAGCTCAAATGGTCCGAAATTAATCTTATTATGCATTTCTAAGCTATCGCATCCATACATCTCATTAAACAAACTATTTTATAACATCCATATTCAATATATAACCCGTCAATAAGATATATTACAAATAAAAAAGGACCAAGCCTCACAACTCTTCCCCCTTAAGATATTTTGCCCCCGAAATTCACTACGCGGTCAAGGAGAAAATAACTCCGGGTACCTAGCACGGACTTTGTGCTCAAAGTCCCATGTGGCTTCCTCGACCCCATGATAAAGCCACAAAACCTTGATGTAGGCGATGGTACTCCCCCTCAACACTTGTTCCTTTGAGTCCAAAATCCTAATGGGTCATTCATCAAAAGAGATATCCCCACCCACCTATAACTCGGCCCAATTCAAAACATGTAACAGGTTAGGCTCGTACTTTCGAAGCATAGAAACATGAAACATGTTGTGTACTGTAGATAACTGAGGAGGCAAGGCCAAAATGGTATGCCACCTTCCTAATCCTCTCAAGGATCTATAACAGCCCAGTAAAGTGTGGCAACAACTTTTCGTTATGGCTAAACCTCATCAAATCTCAATGTGGGGAAACCTTCAAGAACACATGGTCTCTCACCCCGAACCCCAAAGGCCTTCTCATTTTATTCGCGTAATTATAATGACGACTCTGGGCCGTCACCAAATATTGGCGAATCATGGTAATCTTTTTTATTATCTCTCGCATCAAGTTGGGTCCCAAAACTGCTGTTTCCTCCACATCTGACCAACATACTGGTGACCTACACAGCCTGCCATATAAGGCCTCGAAAGGTGCCATCCTAATATTGGACTGATAACCATTATTGTGTGCAAACTCTACTAATGGTAAATGATCCTTCCAAGAACCTTGAAAATCGAGTACACAAGCTCTGAGCATGTCCTTCAAAATCTGTATAGTTCATTCGAACCGGCCGTCTGTCTGTGGATGCAAAGTAGTGCTAAAAAGAAAATTCGTCCTCAAAGCTGGCTGAAGACTACTAAAAATGTGACGTGTCACGCCCCGAACCCCGGGTCTCGTGAACTCCGCTTAAGAACTCAACGTTACCAAATCACCGAGGAGACTTTTTCTTTAAACCCCTATTTATGGTCTGA